>CAJQZJ010032535.1:938355-1024442 GCA_907164525.1 Lophiomys imhausi
GAAGAAGAAGAAGAAGAAGAAGAAGAAGAAGAAGAAGAAGAAGAAGAAGAAGGAGAAGAAGAAACCTGTGACTGGACCTAGCCTCCCTATGCAAATGTAGATGACACACAACTTTGCAGTCACACAGATCCCTTAGCAATGGGAGGGGGGCAGTCACAGTGACAGACTTTGTTACCTTTTAGTGGGACACTTCACCTTAAATGAGCTGCTATGTTGGATGCCAGAACAAGAGGAGGCTCTTAGCACTCATATAACTCATGAACTGAGGGGTGTTAATATGTGGGGGCCTGGAGGAGAAGGATAGATAGGAGAGGGAGTGGAGGGTGGGAGGGTGGGACTGGGAGGGAAAGAAGGAGGGGTGCGAACATGATGTAACTTGAATTGATAAATAAATGAAAAAAAAAGACTTGAACTTTCAAAATTAAGTCCATTGTTTGCTTATGATCAATTTAACATGAGCTGGCAGACAGAAGGGGCATACTCTCCTCAATATAGTTCTCAGGAGTGCAAGAAAACCATATCTTCAGATATTCCACTCCAGTGCAAGACATTCAAGACTGTCAAGATCTTACAGAAGGCTGGAATAATGATTCACAGCATTGCCATTCACTGGATTTTATTTAAATTAGTAGTGACATTATTGTATCTTAAGGAGAGTCAACCATTAAGAGACAGAAAAATGGAGAAGGAATATTTTGTGTACTGTATAGATACATTGCCTGTCAATAGAAAATGTATGACTTACAAGAAAAGGTGGAATAGAAGGTGGGACATCTGGGCCAGTTCCAGGGTGGAAGATATGCTGTGAACATGAAGGAGCACATCTGTGCAGTACCTGAGCAGAGGTAACCAGCCACATGGAAAAACTTCGACTAGAATAAATGGGTAAATTAAGTTACAAGCTAATCAGGGAACAAGCCTTACTGTATGGGCTAGGTATTTTGCAAATATATTTTGAGTCTCAGAGTCTTATTTCGGAGGGTTTGGTGATGGAAGAAAGAACATGGTGCTGGAAAAAAGTACATGGTGCTGGAAGAAAGAACATGTGCTACCACACACACAAAAAAATAGCATTGAGCAATGGTACAATGGGTAAGAACACTGCCTGCTCTTTCAGAGTACTGAGACTAAGTTCTCAGCACCCACATGAGGTGTCTCACACTTGACTGTTAAGTCCAGTTTAGGGGAATACAGTGCCCTCTTCTGGTCTTCCAAGTATCTGTATGTACATAGGTCACATGCAGATAAGCAAGTGCATACATGCACAAAAACATAAATATACTAATTTTTAAAATAAGGAGAGAAATAATAAAAATGAAATATTGAAGGATGGGTAGAGATGAATTTTGGTTTTCTTATTTGCAGTTTTGAAAATGTGTCATAATAGCCAACTAATCTTCCTTCAAGGTTCAAAGTAATTAAGACTAACCTAGCCAATTGCTGCCAGCTTTTATAATGACTAATTGAAGTTCTCAAAGTTTCCTAGAACTCTTTGGACATTGTTCTAACCATGCAGTCACCTTGGATCCCAGGAACACAAATCTAGGCAGACAGATCACCCCATGAGAAAATCACCTCCAGGCAGGAGCAACCAACCATCTCATGGGAACCAGCTCAGCCCTTGAACCGTTAAGGAGTATGCGGGTGGTATGGTTATTTTGATTTGTTTTGTTTTTTCAAGCCACCTTTCAAAAACAGAGCCGTGATAGTGATCAAGCACACAACATATTAACCTTGGTTAATTATACATGTTTTTCCCCACAAATTGTTGTTGTTTTTTTTTTTAACTTAAATCTCATGAAGATGAATATGTGATCATTGTAACTCTTTTTTGTTTCTCTTCCCATCCACCTTGTTGGATAAATCTTCCTGTATGCCTTTCACCTTCACGCCGCTCCCTGACTGAAATTGGAATAGGCGGCTACGAAGGGTCAGTAGAGATTTCTGTCACTAAAGCTTTTGCTCTGAAACTCTAGTGACAATGCCACTCGGTACTTCATGAAAAATTAAACATTCTCTATTCAATTTCAACTGTTACAATAGGATTCTTTTAGTATTTTTAAAGCATGATTTTCTATTAAAATTAGACTTTCAAAATGATCTCACATACTCAGTCATTAAATTTCTCTACAAGCTCCATAAGATTGAACTAAACACAGTCTATCTTCCCCTTTCACTTGTTTAGCTACACTCTATGCACTTTTAACACAATAATACATATATATATATATACACTTATTGTCTAAATTCTAAGCTTAAAATATTGAAAAAATTATATATCACTTATTCTGAAAATATGTGTTCTGCTGCTTTACTGACAGGACGAATGAAGAAAACTTAAGGAACACTGTCTACACAAGTATGCTATTTTACTAGAAGCATGCCCTCAGTTTATGATAATTTGTAAATTACAAAAGCCAGTACAAAGTTACCTATTAAACTCCTAGAGAAGAGAAGGCAGGTATAGAGTACAAGAATGAGAGTTTCTGTTTACCAGAAATTAAAACACCATGGGTCTTTGTTCCATTTAGTGCATGCATTAAAATTTGGGACAATTAAGTTTGTATATGTTATTAAAACAAAATCGGAACAGAGCACACTGCAGTAGCTAATCTACATTTATAACTTAGATGAAAAATTAATGAAATGTTGCTGATCTTATTAGGTCAAACTCCTTTTCAGTTGACCACTTTGGTCTTTAGTAGTAAACTCAGGAGTGAAATTACAGGCTTCTTTAAAAAGCAATTAGCACAATTTTCACTTTGTTCTGAGGTATGAATAAGTCCAAGCTAAGACATTTTATTCTGGTCCATGATCAGATTGTCTATTAATATTTATATTCTAAAATGTCCACTTACTAAAATATGAGAAAATACATTTTCTGATTCTTTTATAAGGTATCATATGATGATAAACAACAATAATAAGCTCTATTTAGGCATGGATCAATACTCTATTTTCTAAGTAAAGCTATTATGGATACCTGTTTGTAAAAACTCTAATTCATTTATAGATAATAGTCACTTTAATTCCAACAGCAAATATATTCTTACTATTTAGAAAACTTCTGTTCAGCTACCCCCAAAAGATATCAAAACATGCATGTCCCTTTATGATAATTTGTCCAGTTAATTTTGCTGTTTAAATTACAGCTATTGGAATTTTCTATTACTTCTACTACTTTTTTAAGGACTCAGCTTTTGTACATAGATAAAAATTGTTTCTGGGAAAGATAATATCCTCAGCATTACTATCATTGTGAAAGTTTGCAGACATATATGAGCATGCAGCCAAGTTTATTGCTAATATAAAAATATATTATTGCAGTCCTGTTCTGAATATCAAGACACTGATATTAAAAAAATTTTATAGATGACTTTATTTTGACATATTTTATGAAAATCTAAAGTCTGTATTGGCAATTATAGATGTTATTATGCTGTAAAGAGACATGCATATTTTTGAATTTTTATTTTTATTTGTGTGTGCATGTGCACATGTGTGTGAATGTGTGAGAAGAGTGTGGCATATATAGATGTCAGAGTTTGACATTAGCATACTTTCCCTATTTGCTCTCCATCTTTTTGTAGTTTTAGACAGTGTGTCTCATTGAACCAATATCTCATCTGTTTAGGATTGAATGGCCAGCTGTTAAGTACCTCAGGGATCCACTTGTCTCTGTCCTGCAGTGCTGGGAACTACAGCTATATGACACCATGCTAAGGCTGTAACTGGGTCTGAAGATTCAAATTCAGACCCTTTTATTTGTAGAACAAGCATTTTAACCACCGAGCCATCTTCATAGCCCAGCATTTTTTATTTTTTTATGCAAGTATAACCATTTGTCAAGCCATAGATGGATAATGATTAACACCAGAATTATCAAATTAAAGGTGAAAACAAACTTTAATATAGCAAGTATTAAATGAAGTATAATGATTTAACCTCCAGTCAAGTTAGAGTATACTGATTGATTTTTGACTGAAAACATTACAAGAGTTGTCCATAGTAACTATTCTGGCTTTCACAAGCTTCAAATGGGTATGGACTGATTAGCATGAAGACTTTTATGATTTCATGGGAAGACATGAAATAGAAATATATTTGTGTGGCTTCATTATAGCTTCCTTTATTGTTAAAAAATTCTAATGTATTTGATATATACACAACACTTCAAGAACAATTATGAAAACATAAAAAAGCAAATATCAAGGAAACAGCTGATGATTAAATTACCATTCACATATTACATCTAGGCTTTGTTCATTATAATTAATCAGGCATAATTTTGCACCACAGTTATAATGCACTCAAAGTTTACCCTATCAAGTTAATGTAACTTATAAATACATTTAGGGTTTAAATTATTTCAGTTAAATGAAATGATTAAAATCCTTACATAATAATATGCTATAGGGTCATATTTATAGGTATATCATATTGATAAGATAAAGTTTAAAATGCATGCTTATTTCTGTAGTAAGATACATTTATCTTGTACTTATCATAATACAGAAAAGCCCCAACTTCCCACTGCTACTAATATAATACAACCCACTAGGCATGGGGATTTTATCTTATGAGCCAGTGGAACTTTGAGGTCATGAATGATCAAAGTAAATAAAAATCAAACTCTGCTGTGAGGAATGCAGCTTGTCTCAGACACAGGAGCTTAACCCTGTGCTAGGACCCATGAAGAAGTAATAGATTAACCTATAAATATGTAAATTGCAAACATATCCTGACAATTTCTGGATATTATTCCTCAAGTTATACAGGTCTCCTAAGGTAATAAAAATAAAAGCAAAATAATGATGTCAGCAATACCAGTAACATTCCCAGGGTGCTAGTTGTACTCCAAACCTGTTATATGACATACTAGTGTTTTTATTTTCTCATAAGAAGCTGACTAATGACCTTTCTGCCTCCTTTTCTACAATGGCCTCTGAAGACATGTAGTAAGGAGGTGTGATTTGGTTGCCCCATTTCGTTGAACACTTCATAGCCACGTTCTTTACTTTGACAAGGTGTAAGTTTTTGCATTAATTGCCATCCATTGTATAAAGAGATTTCTCTGATGATGTCTGTCTTAGGTAAATTTTCTATTACTGAAACAAAATACCTTGACCAAAGAGCAAGTTGGAAGTAAAGTGTTCATTTGGCTTACATTTCCAGATCATTATTCTTCATTGGAGAAAGTAAGCACAGAAATGCACATGGGACAGGAACCTGGATGAAGGCTGGTGCTGATGCAGAGGACATGGAAGGGTGTTGCTTACTGAATTATTCCCCATGGCTTGCTCAGCCTGCTTTCTTATAGAACCCAGGACCACCAGCCCAGTGATGGAATCACCCACAATAGGCTGGGCCATTCCCCATCAACACTAATTAAAAAAATGCCCTACAGACTTGGCTACATCCCAATCTACAGAGACATTTCCTTAATTATGATTCCCTCCTCTCAAATGACTTTAGCTTCTGTCAAGTTGATATAAAACGATTCCAGAACAATGTCTGAGAGCTATACTAATCTAGCATTTTAGAAATACAAGTTTATAGGGCAGATTGATGTTAAGTGCATTTAAAAGAAGAACAGTAGTGGTATCAACCCTGGGGGTTCTGACCCCATCAACAATGGGTTCTTGGCCTGATTTTCAATGCCAGGCATATGTTATTCATATAAAATTGGTGCCACTGTCACACCATTAGCATACCTCACAAAACTGTTCATTATTATAGCTCACAGTATCCACAACTGAGTAAGACTGTTAATGACTTTTCTCCCCTGGTACTCTACATAGCACCTCCTAACTATTATGAAAACCAGATTCCAGGGAGGAAGATTCTAGGTTAGTACCATTTTGGTTTTCCCGTGACCAGAATATGTGTTGTTTCAGAAATAGGGCTTAACCATAAACTTCTTTTTTATATATAATTTATTTTTTATTTCTTCAAGTTACATCTCAATCACAATACCCTCCATACTCCCCCCTCCTGTCCCACCCTTCCACCCATTTCCCTCTCAACCCCCCATCCTCTACCTTTTTTTTTTTTAGTTTAAGGTATATCTTCCCCCCCCAACAGCTCCCCTTTCAGTCCAACAAATGGTTCTTTCTCTTATAACAATAAGTACAATACAAAACAACAGAAATAAATAGGCCACAATTATGTGAGTTATATGGCTTAGCATACATTCCCAATGTCTGCCAGTCCATATGTATTTGGCACCTGACTTTAACATTCTACTATCTAACCATCTCCATGAGTTTAAAGTTCTATATCTAACTCAGGTTTCATACTAACTTGCATCACAATTTTAAAAACATCTTCTTAGATCCAGAACACCCTCTTGATTCCTAAACAACTCAAAATTTAACTATGGGACTCTAGCTATCTATTCTTCAACCACCTCAGAGACCTGAGAGGGATAAATATATCTGATTATATAGGAAGTGCAGGGCCTGCAGCTTCCAAAACTAAAAAATGACATACCAGTGGCTGCCTGGACAGTTCCCATTTTCTCTCCATACATTACAGCATCGATCTTCAGCCATTTGGCCCTGTTTCTCTGACTTCTTATGGACAAATAAGAGAAAAGTTAACAGCCTAAATTCTGGGTTCTCTAGGATATACTTGTGCATGGTAAACCAGAACAAAACAATGGTTTCTCGATATGACAGAAACATTGTACTCATGAACTCCCATAACAACACAATATCAAGCCAGTAAACATTCCAGTATGGAGCAAGAGGACACTCAGAAGCCCAGCTCATGTCTGAGGGAAATATTGAGAGCTGAAAGATTCTCAGGGTAGAACTGCTAGATTTCTTTAAGGACATGGTCCCAGGTAGGTTTGGGACCTATCCAATACTTCAGTGTTTGGGCCTACACCCATGAATATATGGACATCATAAAATCGTTGATTAAAAAAAATGAATAAGACAAATAGTTGAGAGAGGGGGTTCAGCAAAATGGATAAATCCTATCAAAATATACATTGTGCATATATAAAATTCTCAAAACTTACCACAAATACTTTAAATTTTTAAAAATTATTTTTAATCTGATTAAGAGATGCTATTTCACAAGCTGGAGATATGGTAGGACCCTGGGAGGATATAGGGGTGACCCTAACTGAGACCCCTAGCAGCTAGGGATATGGAGCTAGAAAAAGCCTCCTTCTAGCTGGGTAGGACTTCTAGAGGAGGGTGGGGAACAAACCCACCCATAAAGTTACTCTATAGTCAAGAAGTGCAGGTATAAATATATACCAGACGTTGAGGGAATGTCTAACCCTTGACAGGTTCAACCTGGGACTTACCCCGAGAGAGAGAGCCAATCCACTACTAAGATACTCTGCTATGTTCCAGTTCTGGACCCTATGAGTTATACTTTTAGGAAATAAGGCCTTAGTTCATGTATAACTGAGTAGTTGAATTCCTGTGGTGGTTGTAATACTTATACCGGTATTGGTGGTAATAAAAGTTGTTACACAGATTGACACTAAAGTAAAAGCTTAAGTAATTTGTTTGATTTCACTTTTGGCCAATATCTATTGGGCTCTGAAAGTAAGTTAAATTGAATTGAATTGTATCTTGTTTCAGTCAAGCTTCCACTTGCAGTTTTATTCTCCCCACTAATTCTTAATTACAAGAATTCAAATATTCATTGATTCTTGGATCACTGCACATATAAATTACCACTTACTCAAATATTAACTGTGTTTATTCAGTGATCAGTATAGTGATTTTTCAAACAAAAAGTTCCAGATTTTCAGTGAAAATGAAGAAAAGAATAAAGCACTTACATGTAATCATTCCCCTGAATTCTGGAGAATAGAATCTTCCCTGACTCACAGACACATGAGCTGTTATTCTTATGCTCTTTCTCTGTTCTTTAAGATTTTTTTTTAATATTGGAACAGTGTTTCAGAAGGAATAAGTATCCTTTGAAAATGATTCAAGATGGCCTGAAGCTAAATCCTTGACATTCATTTTCACTCAGAGGAAGGATTCTGACAGCAATATAAAGCAGGATGTGCATGCTCAGAACTGATCTCAGATATAAATGGTAGCATGAAGAGTGAATAAATTGAACCAAAATGGGGTAATTTTTAAAAAATCAAATAGCCCTTGATATCTTTATAGGAAGAAATATGGGGAGCCTTGATAATCTGTAATCTCCCAACAGTCAGCTGTAACCAAGGCCTTAGAGAGAATCCACTTTCATTATAGCTGTCAGCCCTGGACAGAAGAATAAATGGTTTTTATTTTCTATTAATCAGTAGTGTAGTAAAGCACAGAGTTTGCAGGATCCATGAGAATAATCCATGTTTTAGCCATTGAAATGAGGAAAACAGAAGCTGTGTGTAACAGTATTCTTTTTTGTTTTTATTTATTTATTTTGTTTGTTTATTTATTACTTCAGGTTATATCTCCATTACAGTGACTTCCTTCCACCCCTCCTATCAAAAAGAACTGGAAGAAAACCTTATTTGAGTCTAATTTTCAGTCTGTTCCTAAAAAAAGAATAGTGAGTTTCTTATGTATATTAATTATTTGGGAATACAATATTAAATATTTTAAAAATATTGTTACTGGCATATTTCTTTTATTCAATAAGATTTATTTTAAAATCATTGTTCAGATATATTTTTACTTTAATTTTTCAGGATCTTAGGGAGAGTAAAAAATACTTAATACCAAGAAAAAGAAACAGATCTGGCAATGGGAAAGGTAAAGCCAAGAAGCACATTAGGAGATGAAACTAGAGTCTTTCAATGTTATGGGAAGGAGTTTAGTTCAGGCTTCAGTTAATATCAGCTGAAAACCCAGAGGTGTTGAGTACAGCCACTGGACCACTGGTCAAACTCTGATATTCTTCTGAGAGAGAAATATAATTTTGACACACACAGGCCCTGTGTCCACAAATATTGAATTGCACATGGTGTGAACCTCAGCCACATTCTCTCTAACTCCCAAAGATATTTTGACCACTTTCTAATTATTTCTCCCTGGTTACTATCTTGTTTTGTTCATGTTGTAATACCAAAATAATCAATTTCTTATTTGGGAAGTTTCAATTTTAAGATCTATTTTTAATTTTAATCATAAATGTATATATTAAAGAGTGAATGGCAAAGTTTTTGGGTAAAAATAGAGGCCAAAGGAGGTATACTAGAGTGACGGGCAGCTGTGTACTGCCATATGTGGCTGATGGTAATTAAGTCAGGTCCTCTGGAAGAACAGTATGTGCTCTTAACCACTAAACCATCGCTCTAATCCTATCCCAACGTCATGTTTTGTTTTATTGTTGTTGTTTTTAATTTTGTGTATATTAATGTTTTGCATACATGTACATATATGTAACATTTGTGTGCCTTTGCCTTTGTTGCTTAGAGGATGCTGGATCCACTACAACTGGAGTTACAGATACTTGTGAACCATCATGTAGAAATGGAAAATGAACACAGGTCCTCTAAAAAAGAAACAAGTGCACTATTCTAGAGCCACTGGAACCTGGGAGAATTTAGCCTCTGAGGCAGGCTAAAGTCTCATTCAACACCCTGGTTTATTCAGAGCAGGAGACAATTTATACTCTGAGGATTAAGAAAAATCACATAAATAAAGGGTACAATCACAAGGATAATCAGCATATGGCAGACAAGTCACACATGACAAAAGCATATTTTTCAGAGGTAGATAAGCAAAGGGCAATATCCAGTTGTAATGAATAATCTGAAGTAAACTCACTCCTATCTGCAATGCCCAGAGGGGCATGAAAACACATTCCTAGATATTTTTCATGTTTTTGAAGAAACTAATGTCACATGACTCTAATTTTCTTTTATTGGAGTTGTCTCACAAAAACTCAGGACTTTCCTAACAGGACTCCATTCTTGTACTGTGCTCCAATAGGTGGTCTCTACAGTCCCTCCTTATGTTCTATGTGAATTCCAGCTAGAATTTTTGCCTGGAATTTTTGATATCCATAACAGATGCTACATGAATGGATCATTGCTTAAAATCAATTTTTTGAGTTCATTTATATAGTACATTAATTATATAAAGAAGCTTTATGAATTTAGTTAATAGAATTCAAAAATTGTTAAGATTTTATTTATGTACACAATCTTTATGTTATCCATTTTCCCAAACTCCATCTTGGGGGCCATCCATCTTATTCAACCCAACTCATCATTGTTTTTTTTCTTTGTGTAAAGGCAATAATATCCTCAAGGACTCCATGATCTTTTGGATGTCCATTTACTATTTTATCTGTAGCCAAGATTTATGTTTAATGTGACATTTTGATCATGTTATCTCTGCAATTAATACTCAAATGGAGGTCTTCTACTTAAAAATAGAAAAAAGGGGGGGGGATTGACGGTTTGTAGAGTGCCCGTATTCTAACCTTGCCTCCTTTATTATCCTCAAATCAATTACTTCTTTTCTTTTATCAGTGGTTATAGGTGAGTGTCTCTTCTTGCCCAATAATAGTTCTTCTCTATATTTAACATTGCATTTTCATCCAGAGTTCAATCTCTTTTCTTCTCATATAACTCTTATTTTTTACTCTACTTGTTCCCCTCATCCCATCTTTCTTTTCTTTTCTGGTTCAGTCTCAGCATAATTGCCCTTTCCTGAATCAAATCAGCTCTCATTTTATTTTCCATAACACAGTTATCTGATTGTGTGAAAATTAACCTATCCATAAACAGCATTTGTTTCTGCATAGTTAGTATTTAGAAGAGGAGCTTGGCTACATTGAGTGCTCACTAAATGATGATGAATTGATGAAGACTACTGAACAAAGTTGAAGAACATTTTGAGTTGCAGAACATGCTCAGTATTAGCTTTTTATTCATACCTTTATCTTTCTTTAAATTTCTACTTTGTATTTATTATCTCATATTAGCATATGTTGTTATTATATATTAATCATTTCATAATATGCTATTATTATCAATTTTACTTTACTTTTTTAATAGCTTCCATTTAATTATTTTATAGAAGCTTAGGTTTTCAGTTGATGATAAAATGAAAGAAAAAATTAAGAAATGTTAGGTTAGTATTTTACTTTAATTCAATTTTAAATAAATGATATTTGGAAAAGAGCAATGAGTAGCTGAGATAATAGAGTAGTCATATAAAATTCGTAGGACAAAAATAGAGATAAGAATTAGCTGATCAAGGCTGGAGAGATGGCTCAGCAGTTAAGAGCACTGGTTGTTCTTCCAAAGAACTCGGGTTCAAATCCCAGTGCCCACATGACAGTTGACATCTGTCTGTAATTGCAGGGTGTGGTGGTGCATGCCTTTAATTCCAGCACTTGGGAGGCAGAGGCAGGTGGATCTCTTCGAGTTCAAGACCAGCCTGGTTTACAAAGCTAGGCCAGAACAGTTAGTGCTGCACTGAAAAATCCTTTCTCAACAAAACAAAACCAAAAAACCCAAACAAACAAAAAAAGAGAATTAATTGATCATTAAAATGTAAAGGGTCAGTGTATGGTATAAAGTACTTGACCATAATGGAATTTGTCAGAGAGAAAGAATGAATATATCTATATCTATATCTACATCTACATCCACATCTACATCTATATCTATATCTATTCCTTCCAGGAGGAGGAAGACACACTAGCTAATCTTTGTATGCACTGATCAATTGTTCATAAGCATTTATATTCAGCTGCATGTGGAAATTTTAGCTCCATATATATATGGAGAGAGAGAGAGAGAGAGAGAAAGAAAGGGAGAGAGAGTAGAGAAAAGTGAATAATCATCGAATAAAATGAATAATTTCATATTTTGGGAAGAAAGTTGTTTTCAATGATGACCAAATTCAAGGTGTGACCATGGGGTAATGAAGGGAATAGAAGAAGCCCTGAACAAGTTAAGTCCTGAGTGAATGTGGTTTTTTTGACATGTGCACAGCTTGTCACATACTCCACAAGCAATCTGCTCATGGTAAATTAACATAACAATTATCCATATGAGCTGGATCAAGATGGTAGCTAAAATTTCCTCATGAGGCTGAGTATGAGTGCTTATGAACAGTGGATCAGTGTGTGCAAAGACTAGCAAGTGTGTCTTCCTTCTTCAGAATGCTTATAGCCTGAGACAGCTCACCTACATAGACTTCCTATGGATACCTGCTCACTCTTCCCTTTAATAAGTATGGTAATGTTTAAGGTTGTAGTGGCTAGAGAATTCCATTAGATCTCAGCTTCACTGTACATTTGTCCAAGGGGCTATATTTTCTTTATTCCACCACTACCCCTAGCCAGGATTCTGGAATTCAAATTACCTGTTTTTCAGGTGTATAAGAGGTTTGGAGTAGCATATTTATAAAATCTCTGAGGAATAAGAAGAAGCAATTGAAATCTATAGGCATTACTTTAGTCTTATGTTAGTAAGTATTATAACAAAATAAGATAAAGGATTCTAACATATTTCCTTCAAAGCCAGCTATATAATTATCCTAATATGATAGCATCAGTCTACACTAGTCCCAAACTGTTCTATTAGCTATATATGATTTTTATATTTTAAAATGACTTGAAAAGTTAAACTAATAATTTTGAAACACAATAATTATGTAAAATGCAAACTTCACTGCACATCAGAGTGATTTTGTTAGAAGTCATCTGTGTCCATTATTTAACCCATTATCCACATCCACAGTCACCATGTGCTAATCCAGAGAGGAAAAGGTGCTAAAATGTCCACAAGGCCCACAGTATTTGCTTCCATATCCTTTACAGAGTTGCCCTTACAACTAATATACAATAGCATCAAATTAGACAAGTCTTAGTTTATTACTGAAAAGTCAAATATGTCTTATGTTTACCAAATGCGAAGATTTGTAATAATTTTAATATTGTTCCAAATGTTTTATGTTATTCTTAAGCAATACTGTGAATAATATATATTAGTATTATGCTTTAGTTGGCATCATACCTCTAAGGGTAACAAAGAAAGAGTAATATTTCCTCTTAATTATCAAGTTGATGAAACATAGGTTGAGAGTTGATAAGCAATTTATTTACCCAAAGTGAAAAATCTAGAAAGTTGTATAGTTAGAAGTTAGACACAGTATTTTTCAATCCCAATGTTTGTTGTCTATTTTCATATATGACATTGGTTCCTACAAGTTGGCTGACCTTGTTTTACAATTACTCTCTCCTAGGAAAATACCTCTCTAATGGTCAATGTGTGGCTAAACCAATCATCTTGCACAATTTGTGATCAACAGCAATCATTACATACAAATCAACTCTAAGCCAAGTGTCATTCTTTAAAGCAACCAAGGTAATCAAAAAGACTCTGTGAACATCTTGCAGTTTTAAAGCTATCAATATTTTCAGAAAGAAAAGCACTTACTTATTTTTAGAATTTATAATTATTTGACTACTTTCTAGTACATGTTGAATTTGGTAGTATAATATGGCCATGTTGACAAAATGTTTTAGAACACATAATATGGAATTGCAATGGGTTATTTCATAAATATTTCATTTTATCTTGCAATAATAAATTTACTAAGAGAACAATATATATTTTAATTTAAATTTCCTCATACTAATTTTTCTGAATCTCTGAAGGCTGGCATCAAATGCTTTTTCAACTAATAATTTTGATTTACCAAAATCTTAGTAATCTCTATTACAATCATAAGTTACCTCAGAAATTCTGAAGAAAAACAAGTTATTTATCTAATGACAAAGTATAGTTTGAAAATGAAAACTCTATGTAGGTAAGTTAGCAAATTTTACATTGTCCAAATCTATACATGAAAGCAATTACCACAGTTCCAAAATTAAAAGAAACATACATTTTAATACAATTTAGACCTGAAAATTGTCAATATTTTTGTGACTATAGAATCTAATATATGACATCTACTAAAATGTGTACAAAACCAAAGAAATATATGACTGCAAAATATTAGTAAAATAGCATATAGTCAGGTTATAACGTTATTAACTCCTTCACCAAAAGAGCTAAAATTGTAACTATATGCATGGCCTACTGTAGCTCTGGCTCAATTTATGTGTTTTTGATATCAGACATGTATAGTTTTGGTTTAGGATTCAGAGTAATTTTACATAGTTTTTACTCTTCTATACTGCTTTTGTCATTGCTGTATCAAAATATTCTTGCATCAAATATACACTATTATAAAATTAATTTATGACTTTTACAATCAATTGTGCCATTATAATAGTTTAGAAAAGTATGCCTTTATTATAGATAATTATATAAAGTATAAATAGCATATGATGAATGGGAGCACAAAATTAATTTTCTAAGTATGGATTTAGATCTAATATGATTGAAGGCTATCTTTAGACACAATGTGACTTAGGAAACAGCAAAGAAAATCACTGTGGTTTTAGACTCTGCTATCCTTAGTGGGAATTTAAATAAGCTCTTCAGAATCAGAACTGAGGGATAGAGATTCTATTTCAGACAGGCTAAATGGTTCCAACAACTAGTAGTATGGAAACCAAAGTGTAGTAAGACCTGCAAGGGAAAAATGGAGATGTAAGGAAGTCAAAGAACTTGGCCAAGCAGAATCCCACACCAATGCACAGCAGAGTGGGTACTCAAAGATTCCTGAGTTTTATTTTTCCTGCTGCTTTCAACAAGTACATGAATTTTTCAAACTGTAGCTTTCAAACACTAATCAGAGGGCTGACACTTACATCAGTGGCAGAGAACGTTCCTGCTATCCTGGAAGTACCAGGTTCAATCCTCACTTCCACTCAAAACAGAAACACACAATAATCACGAGGAAACATAGTACATAAATGTTAAACTTAAATGTTATCTGGAGGAAAACAAAATGTAACAGGAAAAGCATTTCAAAGGAATTCTAAAGAAAGGATAGAGTAACTTCCTAGCAACAGATGAGGGGAAATGGAAAAATGTCAGACAGCAACTGGCTTTCAATTACAAATTTTTTTAAATTTATTTTTTATTTCTTCAAGTCACATCTCAATCACACTCCCCTCCCTACTCCCCCCTCCAGTCCCACCTTTCCACCTTCTTCCCCCTTAACCCCCCATCCTCTTCCCTTTTCTTTAAAGTTTAAAGTATATCTTTTTCCTCCCAACAGCTCCTCCTTTCAGTCCAACATATGGTTCTTTCTCTTATAACAATAAATACAATACAAAACAACAGAAATAAATAGGCCACAATTATGAGAGTTATATGGCTTAGCACACATTCCCAATGTCTGCCAGTCCATATGTATTTGGCACCTGACTTTAACATTCTACTATCTTACCATCTCCATGAGTTTAAAGCTCTATATCTAACTCAGCATTCATATTAATTTGCATCACCATTTTCAAAACATCTTCTTAGATCCAGAAAACCCTCTTGATTCCTAAACAACTCAAAATTTAACTATGAGACTCTAGCTATCTATTCTTCAACCACCTCTGAAACCTGAGAGGAATAAATATATCTGATTAGAACAAGTGTTGTTCTAATGTTTTCTTTCATGAAAGGCAAATACTTTTCTGATCATGTGGCGATAGTGGTGAAGTTATCCTTAAATTTCCATTTTATTTTTACCCATATGATCTTTAAAGACAACATCAGCACAAAGCATGGTTTAACTAGTTGCTGTGTAAAAATCCGTATGAAAGGAAACATTAGAACAACACTTGTTCTGCTACAAAAGACGGCCAAAGAAACACAGATAGATTCTGTGTTGCCTTTGTAACAGTCAAGAGAAAGAACTCTCTTTGCTTGGGATTTATGAGATATCAGATCCCTAGGAAACTAAGGAACCCATTAATTCCATGTAGGAACCGTCCAATCTCTCCATCCCAACAATCCTGCATACATATCCTTAATGAAGAGGTTCATTGGGGACTATAATGCTATCTGGTGAAATGAAGAATGAAAACTCTCCCTAGGCATTTCAAGTTGAGTTTTTGTTGGTTTTTATTTGTTCTTTTGTTTGGTTGGTTGGTTAGTTTTTACAGGATGAGAAATGGAAATCTAGTTTCAATATTCTCTGTAGAACTATTGAGTTTAGTACTAGTTCTTGAAGATATATCCTTTTCTCTGATATGGAGGTTGGCCTATTTGTCAAAAATCAGATGGCTGTAGGGATATGGTCTATATTCAGGTTCAGTAAGGTATTGTGAATGGAAACTTGTAAGAAGCAGGAAATAGAATATAGTGGTATAAATTCTTAAACATGAACAATGGAATAGGAAGGGTTAAATTTTTGTGGAGGATGGAAGTGCACAGCAGAGGATGGGATACACAGAAGGATAAATAATACAAAAAGGCTTTTGAAACTTCATATTAAAACCTAGTTACTACTGTAGAAGTTTCTATAGTTGTAGCTAGTAGTAGTAGCTATGTATATATATATATATATATATATATATATGGACAACATATGTGTGCTTTTACAATAGTAGTTGTACAATCTGTAGAAGCATATATGTATATACATGCAGACACACACACAAGAACACAAACACTCACACACACATATACACACATACGCAGACACATACACACAGAGAGACACAAACACACACACTGAAACAGACACACTCACACATGGACAGACACTCAAAACCCACAGACATACATACAAGTATACACATACTCCTGCAGGCACACACATGCACACACACACTTATATCCACACACACGCAGACATACACACACACACATTCACATTCTACTCCACTGCACATAGAAGATATTAAAGCACAAAATCATCCCAGTATGGTGGCACATGCGTTTAATCTTAACACTTTTGAGGCAGAAACAGTCAGATATCTATGAGTTTGAGGCCAGCCTGATCTACAGGGCTCTATGACAGCCAAGGTATACAGAGAAACTCTGTCTTGAAAAACAAAACACAAGAAAACAAAACAACAAAAAGCAAAACAAAATAGCCAAACCAAACCAACAAACATACAAAAAAAAACCCAAAAAACCAACAACCACAAAGACAAAAACCAAAACACACAAAACAAAACAAACAAAATCCAAACAAACAACACCTCCCCACAAGAATTAAGGTATAAACTTGACAAGTTGGACTTCATAAAACTAAAACGGTACTGCACATAAAGAAAAAATCAACTGAATGATGAGAAAGCCCACAGAATGAGAGAGAATTTTTTGACATATATACGTCAGACAGGATTTAATATCCTTTAAAGAACTAAAAACTAATAACACAAAATGAAACAAATGACTCAGTCAAAATGTACATCAAAACCCCTATAGACAATTCTTAAAAGAAGGAAATAGGACCATGATAAATCTCAAGATGTATTCATTGTCACTAGCAATTAAGGAATTGCAAATAAACTGTTTTGAGATTTTTGTTCCTAGCTCCAAATGTGAATACATTTGCTTAAAATGTGAGTACATATTCTGTAGAAATTATAGAAATTAGAAAAGTACAAAAGGACAATTACCAGGGTAGGAAAAAGGGGAACCATTCAATGGGGTAAAAACAGGGTACAGGCGATCTGATTGTGGAAATGGGAAATACTAGAAGTTCTATTTAGGGAAGAAGAGGGAGTTAAATGCAGAAGGAGGGAGGAGGGTAAAATTACAGTAAGGATACCAGAAGAGATCATAAAGAATCATACTATTAATTCTTTACAAAAACAAACAAAAAACCCCAAAATCATAATGCAAGAAATCCTACACATAATTATACATATACAGTTTAAAATAACTTTTCACAGGTGGGCTGACAATGATCCCTTCATGAGCTAAAGACCCCCTAAAAATCATAATGCCACACATAAGGAACCCTATTTTTTAATTTATTTTTTATTTCTTCAAGTTACATCTCAATCACAATCCCCTCCCTACTCCCTCCTCGGGTCCAACCCTCCCATCCTCTTCCCCCTCAACCCTCCCACTTCCTTTTTCTATAAGTTTAAGGTATATATTCCGCCCCCAACAGTTCCCCTTTCAGTCCAAAAAATGGCTCTTTCTCTTATAACAACAAATACAACACAAAACAACAGAAATAATTAGGCCACAATTATGAGAGTTATAGGGCTTAGCATATATTCCCAATGTCCAGTCCATACATATATGGTACCTGACTTTAACATTCTACTATCTAACCATCTCCATGAGTTTAAAATTTTATATCTAGCTCAGCTCCCATCCTAACTTGCATCACAATTTTAAAAACATCTTCTTAGATCCTCTTAATTCCAAAACGAATCAAAATTTAACTATGAGAGTCTAACTATCTAGCCTTCAAACACATAGGAGACCTTAGAGGGATAAATATATCTGATTATACAGGAAGTGCAGAGCCAGCAGCTTTCAAAACTAGGAAATAACAAACCACTGGCTGCCTGGACACTTCCCAATTTCTCTCCATACATTACCGCATCAATCATCAGCCATTTGGCATCGTTTCTCTCACAGGCATTAATTGTAAACCAGGAATTAGGAAGGACTTGCCTACCATGTCTTGGCAGAGGTAGGCTGTTGACTTACCTGCTTCCAAGTTTTGTCCTATTTGGACAGTATTCTGTCTACAGTTGAAGCAAGGGATTTTTCTTGCCAAGATATAGGCTTGCCACTAATTCAACCATCTCCAATTGGAGATTCTTCAATGCTCATCTTCTACTTGGAGTAGAATAGGGGGTGCTGTCAGGAGCTGACATGTCTCAATATAAAAAAAATCTTAAGAAAACATCTTTGAATGCCATATTCTGCAGAGCTCTTGAGGTTTTTGAAGACCACCTATCTATCTCCTTATATTTGGATAAACAAATGTTGCTTGTCTCTTAGCAACTTGATTTCGGATTAACTTAGAAAATAACTGTGATAGACTGCCCTAGTGCCTAACAAAATGACATGCTTGAATGACTATTAGTTTGCATTTCTTAATTATCCTAAACAGTTTACAGTTTATGACATTTGGTAGCAATGTCCTAAGTTTGTAGACAGAAGCTGAACTTCAAGACTTTACTGAAGTTCTGGCTGGAACAGTCTGTGGAGCTGAACAATCATAGCAATGTTGAGTTGTTCTGGTTGTAGACTTTTGAGGAAACAGCTATTGAGGAAGTCTTCAAGGCTGGATCTTCTGGGCTACTTGTCTTCTTTGGTGTCTGATCTGTTTTCTTCTGAGGTTTCAGTTGTCCTGTGGTCCCTGGATTCCTTAGATGGATGCTTTAAATCTTCTAGGAAGATAAGAACAGAGCTCTGCCCTAATCCTAACTTTGGGAACCCTCTTTTTAATTTTTCATCATGACTGTCTAAGAAAGTCTCAAAACATACAGTCCATTGTTATTGTCCTTGGTTGCTTCCCGGAGGTAGAAGCTAAATCTGTATTGCTTAAGAATCAATGCACTTCAGACACAGGACTCAAAGATCTTTTTGGTGGAACTTACATGGATTGCCCCCCTCCATAATGACTAGTTTTCATTGTACCAGAAGTTGTCATGAAAGCTTCCAAAGGAGGTAAGTAACCAGAAGTCTTCCCTAGCTCTGGTACCTATGAACCACAAAAATTACTACCATGGCATGATAACACTAATGCTGCAGTATTGGTATGCATAGGTAAAGCTCTCTGATTGTACTTAAGACTGGCTCAACAAGCCTATTGTCACTAGTAAATTCAGAGATATTTGAGGAGAACATGCAAGCACCACTTTAATGAACCAACAAAATCACTAACTATACTGTAAATATTTGTCCTCATAAACAACAATAAATTTAGCCCTCACTCCTCATAAAATAATCTCCTCTTCTTAATGAACAGAGACCATTACAGAAAACTACAATCAATCAAAATACAGAGTTGTAGAACCAATTACAAAAGGATACATGTACAATATAACCCCTGTACATCAGGCTAAGGGAACATTGGTGAAGACAGGATGAAGGCAGGATATTGTAAAAGCCAAAGGATCAGGGAGTTTGCTATGAGAGTGTACTAGGAGTTGTAAATACAGAAGCCTATACCCATAAAAATCTCACTTAAATGACTAATAAAACATGAGATGATCAAGGATAACAGCAATAGACATGCAAAGTCGACAGGGAAACATTGAAGAGACTCTAAGCACACTCAAAGCAATACAGGCAACTAAAGAATGATGGGAGTAGGAAAATAGTCTTCCCCAGTGGAGAAGGCATGATTTGGTTATCTAATACAAATAGTCAGCCTTGGAAGTATTCATCCAAATAATATTACACTGCCTGGACAGGTTTTATTTAGGAACATATATTTTGAGGGAGGAAAGCAAAGGGAGAAATGATGTGATTATATTATATTCTCAAAAAATGAAAAAAATGATATGGCACTATATAATAAAAAAATGCCTCACACCGAAAGTGTAGGTATTATAATAGTAATAGACATGATAATAATAATGAATTTGGTGCTCTCAACCATGATTAACTGCAAATTGGTTACAGTTTTTCCCGGTACCATATTGAATACTTCCAGGATAAAACTCATAATGCTTCAGTCCAAAACTAATCAAAGACTGGAAGAACAGTGGCGACAGCCAATAGTGATTTCCATCTTTATAGGATGCAGCATTACCGGGAGACAAGTCTCTGGCTTTGTTTTTGAGAGGATTTCCAATTCGGCTAGCTGAAGTAGGAAGAGCCACCTCAAATACGAACAGTAACAATCTATGGTATATTGGTTGTGAACTACACAAATACCTAAGCTGAACTCGAGTCATCCCTGCTCCCCAAGTGCAGCTACAATAGAACGAGATACATTAGATTCTAGCTGCCAGGACTTCCTGTGATGTAGTGAACTACATTAGGCTGTCCAATTACATCCCTCCTTCATTAAGTTTCTTTGTCAGGTATTTTGTCCCAGAAACATCTAAAACATCTAACAAAATAGTTTATGTTAAACAATCAAAATATGTTTTAAATGTGGTCAAACTGAAAGTAGAATGCTTATTAGTCAAGAATGCCTAAAATAGAGGCTGGAAATAAAAGAATGATAAGTGGACACAGCCACTACACAATGTATGCATCTAAGCAATGACAGCAGTGAATTGTGTTAATTTGTTTAATTTAGCTATAATTATTTATATTTGTAATACAAATGTCTAGTAATTCTGTTATATTGTTTCCTTTGTGATTACTATTTCGTACACCTCAAAACAGATAATAACATAACATCCTAGCCCAGCTCACCTGTATATTAGTGCGTATGCTATGCTAACATGCTGGTGTCACTCCTGTCATTCTTTATAACCTATGTCAGAATCTTGTATTCTAAGAACAGTCATAAAATGATTTGTGGCTTTGAAGTGCAAATTAAAACTTACCCTAATTATATAATTCGCAAACTACATTGAAATAATCATGAAAAACAAATGAAACCAGTAATTTCACAAAGTCCTCCAAAAGTACCTTCAGAATTTAAGTCACCAACCATAGGTGATATATGACCAAAGTAATCAAATATCTGTCAGTTACAACTGTCATTTCTTCTCTAAAAAGTTACATTTGGATAGAAAATGCTTAGGTAGTAGTGCTTGGAATATAAGAATTCCAGAATAACTTTAAAAAAATGTAATAGCCCGGGCATGGTGGTGCACACCTTTACTCCCAGCACTCGGGAGGCAGAGGCAGGTGGATCTCTGTGAGTTGAAGGCCAACCTGGTCTACAAAGTGAGTCCAGGAGAGCCAAGGCCACACAGAGAGACCCTGTCTCAAAAAAACAAAAAAAATGATGATAGTTATAGTAATAAGTCAATTGTTATATAATCTCTACTTAGTGTAGCTGAGTCCAGCAACCATGAGAAGCCACTGACATTAGGTGAAAGAGCTGGAGATGGAGTTAGAGAAATACCGAAGTTGGTCCTTAGGAAGTAGCATGTTTTATGAGTGGGGAGTGCTGAACACTTAGCATCGAAGTGTTTTAGTGTGTGCTGAGTGCTTAGGAGTTAGCGTGTTTTGCTGAGTGATAGTCTACATGACTCAAGAGGACTGCCATGAAGAAAAATGCTGTTTATGTTAGCATTCATACTTACAGGGAGGGTGAGTGCAGTGCGGGAGTCTTCTAACAACAGTTGTTTAGTGAATGGTCTCCCATTCTGAGCTACACAGACGCTAAAACTCCAAGCGCAAAAGTGATGTTGTTATTGATCTGAGACCAGCCAGACACGCATTGAAGCCGCACTGCTCACTGAGTGGCTTGACAACATAGCTCCATTTTTTACAAGAGAGTCATTTTTCTGACAAAGTGGGAGGTCAACTTAGCTGTTGGAATTAATACTTCATTTTTTTCTAAGTTTTCATTTAATGATTTGTTTGGCATGCAAAGGATTTTTTTTTTTTTTTTTGGTCTGAGGGGCAGAAAGGGAACAATTTAAGTGAATTTGAATTTTAGGTTTATACATGGACCATTAGTCCAATTTTTTTATTTGATCGAAAATCTACTTATTGTAAAATAGTTTATGAGAAAATTCCTTAAAGGTAAAATGACTGGTTGACAGAAAGAAATGATTAAAAACAGAATTTTTGGTTTACTAAGTGCATTAAAATGTTAAAAGAACGGCCATTTTACTGTGATATTCTTTGTAATTAATTTTCATGCATCTGTTTTGATTCTGCAGAGTTGACCTGGGTCAACTCTTATTCTTCTCAGAATATTCAGAAGTGGTAACTTTGGAAAATGCAAAACTACATTTATCTATATTAAATATCTTTATTCTTTATGGTTTAAGAAAACCACTGCTTTATTATTCCTGTACATGCATTTATTGTACCTTATTGGCAAATGTCAGGGGATCAATTTTGACTTAGTTAACATTTAAACCTGTTCCTAAAGTGAGAATTTAGAAACTCAAGTTTTCCATCTTTAAAAGATTGAAAGGCACACAGTACAATCAGAAGAATTCGCTTGTCACTGTTAAGATCAAATTGATTTTTAAATAATTATCTTGATATACTTTAACATATTTCACCTCATTTGCTTCTGAAATTAAGCTCTGTTAGAATATCCTGGAGGGAATGTGAGATCCTGAATTCCAGCAAGTCATTCATGTGATTTCAGGAACACAAGGGATGTCTTACTTTGTAGGTCACCTAAATGTGCCTTGCCACAAACAAATGTCAGGATATCCTGACATCCATTTTTTTTTCACAATTTCAGTACAATGTCAGTTGCTAAGCACATTTATAGTAAGTAAATGACACCATCTCCTATATCTGGAAGATCTCCTGAAATTTCAACAAACAATGTCTTAAAATAGAAGCTGGCTGAAACTGGGAATTAGAAAATTAGTCCCATAGGGCAGATGTCCTCTCAGCCTAAAGATCTTCTTTAGATTTAGATTGTCATCATTCAGACTTTTAGCTTAATGCTCTGTACATATAAACACACATGCACACACACATACACACACACACACACACACACACACACACACACAAATACAAAAGCCTACTAAAAGAGAATGGCTAAACACAAAAAATATTTTAGATATTAAGTTAATGATATAATTAAATATATTTTAAGATGTAACATATTTTTTGTAACACATGTTTCATTTTTATAATAAGGAAAGGTTACATTTGTGGAGATTATAGAAAATTTGACCAAAAAATTCTTATATTTTTTTCTATAGCCCCTCTTTTGCCCTGTGTAGATAATTTTGCTCAATCTCTTAATTTAGTCCAATTCTTTTTTCTTTTGCAGTGAACACAGAAAAGAAAATGTATATTTAGCTCTCCATTATTCAGTATGTATATAAATATAATATTATATCATATATTATACATGTTATATAATAAAATATATTGTATAATATACAATATATTGAAGTTACAGAATATAACTTCCTTAAGTTATGTGTATCATATAGCATTACAAATGTTAAGTTCATAAAGTGGTATCATAAATAGAGAATCATTAATCTTATTCTTTTTTAATATTTTTTTTATTTATTACTTCAGGTTACATCTCCACCACAGTGTCCTCTTTCCAAACTTCCCAGTCCTTCTCTCCCACCCTAAACCCCCTATCCTTTCCATCCCACTCCTCTGGAGTGGAGTGTCCCTACATAACAGTCCCCCTGCCCCAGTTCAGCAGTCATATAAGGGCCAAGAGGCTCCTCATACACTGGGGGCCTACAAGGCAGCACCACTAATGCAAAGTGTCTCATTGATAGGAAACTAAGTCTGTGTTCCTGTTCCGTTTGGTGCATTGGTTGTAGTATAATTATCCTGTACTATAAATGGCTAAAATCCAATTATACATGAATAGATGCCATGTGCATCCTTCTGAGTCTGGGTTAGCTCACTCAGGGTGAGCTTCTCCAGTTCCATCCATTTGGCTGCAAATTGCATAATTTCATTGTTTCTGATAGCTGAGTGATATTCCATTGTGTAGATGTACCACAGTTTTTAATCCATTCTTCAGTAGAGGGACATCTGGGTTGCTTCCAGTTTCTAGTTATTACAAACAGAACTGCTATGAACATAGATGAGGAAACTTCCTTGTGATTTGGTGAGGAATCATTAGGATGTATACACAGAAGTGGTATGGCTGGGTCCCAAGGCAGAGCTATTTCAAGTTTTCTAAGGTATCGCCAGACTGACCTCCATAGTGGTTGCTCAAGCCTGCACACCCACCAGCAATGGAGGAGGGTTCCCCTTTCTCCACACCCTTGCCAGCATGTGCTGTCATTGAGCTTTTGATCTTAGCCATTCTGACAGGTTTGAGTCATCTTGAATTGCATTTCTCTGATGATTAAGGATGCTGAGCATTTCTTCAAGTGTCACTCAGCCTTTAGGAATTCCTTCTTTGTGAATTCTCTGTTTAGCTCTTTTCCCCAGTTTTTAAATTGGATTATTTGGTTTCTTGGCATTTAATTTCTTGAGTTCTTTGTAAATTTTGGATATTAGTCCTCTGTCAGAGGTGGGATTGGTGAAGTTTTTTTTTCCCAATCTGTAGGCTGCTGTTTTGTTCGAATGATAGTGTATTTTGCCTTACAGAAGCTTTTCAGTTTCACGAGGACCCATTTATTGATTGTTGGTCTTAGGTGCTGAGCTGTTGGTGTACTGTTCAGGAAGTTGTCACCTGTGCCAATGATTTCAAGGGTTTTTCCCACTTTCTCTTCTAGTAGATTTAATGTGACAGGGCTTATGTTAAGGTCTTTGATCCACTTGGACTTAAGTTTTGTATAAGGTGATAAGTATGGGTCTAATTTCATTCTTTTACAATTGGACATCCAGTTGGACCAGCACAATTTGTTGAAGATGTTGTCCTTTTTCCATTGTGTGGTTTTGGCTTCTTTGTCAAAAATTAGGTGACCATAGGTGTGTGGGTTCATTTCTGGGTCTTCAATTGATTCCATTGATCCACTGGTCTGTTTCTATAACATAAACATGCTGTTTTTATTTCTTTCTTTTTTTTTAATTAAATACTTTATTTTTTTTTCTTCAAGTTACATCTCAGTAACAAACCCCTCCCTATTCCCCCTTCCTATCCCGCCCTTCCACCCTCTTCCCTCCAGAAGTTTCCCCTTTCAGTCCAACAGCTGGTTCCTTCTCTTATAACAGTAAGTATTTTACAAAACAATAGATATAAATATGCCACATTTATGAGTGTAAATTGGCCCAGTATACCTTCCCAATGTTCAGTTTATACCTATTTGGCCCCTGACTTTAACATTCTACTATCTACCCAACTCCATGAGTTTAAAGGTCTATATGTGACTCAACATTCATACTATCTTGCAACACACTTTTAAGAGTATCTTCTTAGATCTATAACACCCTCTTGATTCCTAAACAGTTCAAAATTTAACTATAAGATTCTATCTGACTATTCTTCAACCACCTCAGAGACCTGAGAGGGATAAATATATTTGCTTATATAGGAAGTGCAGAGCCTGCAGCTTCCAAAACTAAGAAAGAACATACCAATAACTGCCTGGACAGTTCCCATTTTCTCTCCATACATTCCAGCATCAATCTTCAGGCTTTGGGTCCTGTTTCTCTGACAGACATTTGTTGTAGAGCAGGGATTATGAAGGACTTACCTACCCTGTCTTGGCAGAGTTAGGCTGTCGACTTCCCTGCTACCAAGTTTTGTCCTTTTTGGACAGCAGTCTGTCTGCAGTTGGTGCAAGGGGTTTTTTCATGCCAAGAGAAAGACTTGCCACTAATTCAACCATCTTGCAGTGGAGGTTCTTCGATGCTTATCTTCTACTTGGAGTAGAATAGGGGGTGCTGTCAGGCGCTGATATGTCTCGATATCAAAAAAAAATCTTGATTTAAGATAACATCTTTGAATGCCATATTCTGCAGATCTCTAGGGGTTTTTGAAGATGCCCTAACCATCTCTTGTATTTAGATAAGCAAATGTTGCTTGTCTCTTAGCAACTTGATTACTGGGTAGTTTAAAGAATATCTGTGATAGACTGTCATAGTATCTAACAAAGAGACATGTTTGCATGACTAGGAGTTTGTTTTAACTATCCTAGACCGTTTTAGACGGTTGTATTGCTCTGTAGTACAGCTTGAAATCTGGGATGGTGATACCTCCAGATTTTTTTTTTTTTTATTGTACAGGATTGATTTAGCTATTCTCGGTTTTTTTGGTTGTTTCATATGAAATTGAGAATAACTTTTTCCAGGTCTATAAAGAATCGTGTTGGTATTTTGATAGGAATTGCATTGAATCTGTATATTGCTTTTTGGTAGGATGGGCATTTTTATTATGTTGATCCTACCTATCCATGAACATGGGAGATCTTTCCATCTTCTGATGGCCTCTTCAATTTCTTTCTTCAAGGGCTTGAAGTTCTTGTTGTACAGGTCTTTACTTGCTTGGTTAGAGTTACCCCCAGGTATTTTATATTGTTTGTGGCTACTGTAAAGGAGTTGTTTCCCTGATATCTTTCTCAGCCCATTTATTTGTTGTATAAAGAAGGGCTTTTGATTTTTTTGAATTAATTTTGTATCCAGCCACCTTGCTTAAGGTGTTTGTCAGCTGTAAGAGTTCTCTGATGGAATTTTTGGGGTTGCTATGTATACTATCATATCGTCTGCAAATAGGGATAATTTAACTTCTTTGTTTCCAATTTGTGTCCCTTGATCTCCTTTAGTTTTCTTGTTGCTATAGCAAGAACTTCAAGAATGGGCATACCATCCCACTCCTCTGGAGTGTAGTGTCCCTACCTAATGAGGGCCAAGAGCCTCCTCATACACTGGAGATGGAAGGGTTAGGGGATAGAGGGCGGGAGTGCGGGACAGGGAGGAATGGAAAGAGGACAGTATGATGGAGATGTAACCTGAAGCAACAAATAAATAAATTAAAAAAAAAGAAAAGCATAGTCATCACTCCAAGTAAGTAGTATGTGTGTTTTAGGCTCATTACGAGGTCTTTTATTTCATCTGTGGATAATATGCCCTGGCACAAAGGAACCTCAGATGCATACAGTAAACACTAAGCAAAATGAGTATTAGTGGTTAAATCACTTATGTTAAATGCCATGGATATAATCCAAAGTGGAGGGAAATTGCTTTCTGCATTGCCAAACTTAAGCACTTTTGTAAGCTTAAAAACATTGTTTTCAGCAGTGTTCATGTTTCAATGGCACGTCTGTACATAATATAAATAAGTAAACAGCAGAATCTAATCTTTCTTAAATAAAATCAGAGTCCGTGTCCCTGACTCTACAATGTATTATTAATTATTTATGTTGGTTTTCAAACCTAAGGATTATTGCAGTCATACAGATGTTGAATAAACTATTGCCTTGCTTTGTTTCAAAACAAAAAATGAACATGCATACAAGGACCATATATAGAAATAATAAAGGCAATATACAGCAAGCCAGTAGTCAACATCAAATTAAATGGAAAGAAACTTGAAGCATTTCCTCTAAACTCAGGGACAAGACAAGGAGGCCCACTTTCACCATATCTCTTCAACATAGTGCTTGAAGTTCTTGCTAGAGGAGTAATTTTCTATTTATGTTGTTTCAAAATGGCTTCAGCTCACCCACCTAATCACAAGCAAGGCAATATAATCTTAGTAGTAACTTAATAAAACTATCTATTTGTAGAAAACATTGAACCACATCACTCAATGTTCAATGATATGATTATGAGAGTATAGTTGTGGTATCTTTTGTTGGAATTAAGTAAATTCAGAAACATTTCTTAAAGTGAATGTAATGTATAAATGGCCACAAGCAACATTCCATCATTGTATAAGGACTTTCATGGGAAATGCATTCTTTTCCTTTGGTAATATGATGTCTGTAAATGTTTGATAAATTACTAGAAAAAGTCAAATAGAAGTATAATATAGAAGTATAAATACAACACTATTGTAAAAACAAGCAGAGAAGTTATATGGCACATTCATGTAATCTGAACACTTAAAAGACTAAGGAAACCAGCACGGGTCTACATCATATGGGGATCTTAGAACTGAAAGGAGAATTAGACACAGGTCCCCATCCTTAACATAGGAGCTATCTCCAATTCATAGCTACATGCAAATCAAAAGTTAATTTGCTCCTAGGTATTTTCACTGTGGAACCTAGCCACTCTTAAGAGTAAGCCCCCCCTCCCCCGCCACGCCAGCATGTGCTGTCATTTGAGCTTTTGATCTTAGCCATTCTGACAGGTGTGAGATGGAATCTCAGAGTCGTCTTGAGTTGCATTTCTCTGATGGTTAAGGATGTTGAGCATTTCTTCAAGTCTCTCAGCCATTAGTGATTCCTCCTTTGTGAATTCTCTATTTAGCTCCATCCCCCATTTTTTGATTGGATTATTTGGTTTCTTGACATTTAATTTCTTGAGTTCTTTGTAGATTTTGGATATTAGCCCTCTGTCAGATGTGGGGTTGGTGAAGATTTTCTCCCAGTCTGTAGGCTGCCGTTTTGTTCGAATGACAGTGTCCTTTGCCTTACAGAAGCCTTCCAGTTTCATGAGGTCCCATTTATTGATTGTTGATCTCAGGTCCTGAGCTTTTGGTGTTGTGTTCATGAAGTTGTCACCTGTGCCAATGAGTTCGAGGGTTTCTCCCACTTTTTCTTCTAGTAGATTTAGTGTGACAGGCCTTATGTTAAGGTCTTTGATCCACTTGGACTTAAGTTTTGTACAAGATGATAAGTATGGGTCTAATTTCATTCTTTTACAAGTGGACATCCAGTTGGACCAGCACCATTTGTTGAAGATGCTGTTCTTCCTCGATTCTGCCATTTTGGCTTCTTTGTCAAAAATTAGGTGCCATAAGTGTGTGGATCTATTTCTGGATCTTCAATTCGATTCCATTGATCTACTTGTCTGTTTCTATATCAATACCATGCTGTTTTTACAACTATTGCCCAGTAGTACAGCTTGAAATCCGGGAAGGTGATACCTCCAGATGTTTTTTTTTTGTTTTTTTGTTTTTTTTTATTGTACAGGATTGATTTAGCTACTCTGGGATTTTTGTTGTTCCATATGAAATTGAGAATAGCTCTTTCCAAGTCTATAAAAAATTGTGTTGGAGCCGGGCAGTGGTGGCGCACGCCTTTAATCCCAGCACTTGGGAGGCAGAGGCAGGCGGATCTTTGTGAGTTCGAGGCCAGCCTGGTCTACAAAGCGAGTCCAGGACAGCCAGAGATATTCAGAGAAACCCTGTCTTGAAAAAAAAACCAAAAAAAATTAAAAAAAAAATTGTGTTGGTATTTTGGAGGCTTTGGCCCTCATACGACCTCTGAACTGAGATGAGAGACTGTTATATAGAGACACCCCACCCCAGAGAAATGGGATGGAAGGGTTAGGGTGTAAAGAAAAAAAATGAAATGTGAAGTTTTGGCCTTTTCCTACTAATTGTCATAAACTGTTTAGAATAATTAAGAAATGCAAAAAATAATCATGCAAGCCTGTCATTGTGTTAGGTACTGTGATAGTCTATTATAGTTATTTTCTAAGCGAATCAGAAATAAAGCTGCTAAGAGACAAGCATCATCTGCTTATCCTAATATAAGAGATAGATAGGGCTTCTTCAAAAACCTCAAGAGATCTTCAGAATATGGCATTCAAAGATATTTTCTTAACTTTAGATTTTTTTTATATCGAGACATATCAACTCCTGACAGCACCCCCTATTCTACTTCAAATAGAAGATGAGCATCGAAGAATCTCCAGTGGGAGATGATTGAATTAGTTGCAAGCCTATCTCTTGGCAGGAAAAACCCCTTGCTCCAACTGTAGACAGAATGCTGTCCAAAATGGACAAAACTTGGAAGCAGGTAAGTTGACAGCCTGGCTCTGCCAAGACAGGGTAGGCAAGTCCTTCATAACCCCTGCTCTACAATAAGTGTCTGTCAGAGAAACAGGGCCAAATGACTGAAGATCGATGCTGTAATGTATGAAGAGAAAATGGGAATTGTCCAGGCAGCCACTGGTATGTCATTTCTTAAGTTTTGGAAGCTGCAGGCCCTGTACTTCCTATAAAATCAGATATACTTATCCCTCTCAAGTCTCTGAAGTGGTTGAAGAATTGATAGCTAGAGTCTCAAAATTAAATTTTGAGTTGTTTAGGAGTCAAGAGAGTGTTCTAGATCTAGGATGATGCTTATAAAATTGTGTTGCAAGTTAGTATGAATGTTGAGTTAGATATAGAACTTTAAACTCATGGAGATGGTTAGATAGTAGAAAGTTCAAGTCAGGTACCAAATACATATGGACTGGACATTGGGAATGTATGCTAAGCCATATAACTCTCATAACTGTGGCCTAATTACCTCTGTTGTTTTGTATTGTATCTATTATTATAAGAGAAAGAACCATTTGTTGGCCTGAAAAGGGGAACTGTTGGGGTAATAAGATATACCTTAAACTTCAAAAAAAAGGGAAGAGGATGGGGGGTTGAGTGTGGGAGGGTGGGACTGGAGGGGGGAGTATGGAGGGGACTGCGATTGGGATGTAACTTGAAGAAATAAAAAATGAAAAGGAAAAAAAAAAAGGAAAGAAAGAGTAAGCCCCAATGCCGAATAACACATGGCCAACAGAAAACAAACTCAATGAATCTTTGAAACTTCTTTGTCTCATAAGGTTGTCAGGACATTCTTTCTTTCTTTTGCTTCCCTACCTCACAGAGCCTTTGCTTGTATATTATGGCTTCTGCTTTTGGGTTTATATGGGATTCCTGTGTGTGTGAACATGTGGGTCTGTGTCTATGTGTCTCTTGTGCTTTTTTCTTTAGATTCTTTTGTTGTTTTGCCTTATTATGATATGTTTGTTTTGATTAATCTTATTTTATTTTATTATCATTCCTTAGATGATTGTCCATTTTCTAAGGACAGACAAGGAATATGTTGGTCTGGATTGGAGGGGAGGTGGAGAGAAACTGAAATGGATAGAAGGAGGGGAAATAGTAATTAGAATATATTGCATCAAAATCTACTTTCATTAAAAGAGAAAAAGAATATATATATATATATATATATATATATATATGTAGAGAGACAGAGAGAGAGAGAGAGACTGAGAAAGGACAACCATGAGTGGTCCAAGGTTAATCTGAGCTATATTTAAATCTATCTTAAAGATCAATACAATTTCAAAAGGCAAATATTATTAAATATGAATGTGTCATTCTATATAATAAAAGTACTATAGATGCCTATTTTCTAAGGGGAGTACAAAATGGTTGGATTTTGACAGGAGGGGAGTTGGGGGGATCTCGAAGAGTTGGGAGAGGCGAAACTATAATCAGAATACATTGTATGAAAAGTTATTTTCAATAAAAGTAAAACAGTAAAAGACATATAAAACTAAAGTTACTATATTCTAAAATTTTTTCATTTTATTTGTCTTCAGTTTATTCACAGCCAAGGTGGAGATTCTGTGAACTCTGTACTGTCTATCTGTCTGTTCATTTATCCATCCATATGTCCATCCATCCATCCATCCATCCATCCATCCATCTGTCTGCAGTATATATATTCATATATATTATGCATATATTCAGGATATAGAGATTAGTATAGGCTAGGCTAGGAGCTGGGATCATATGCTACTGTACAATGGTCATGAATAAAATGCTACTGACACCTGAGCTCTGTATGCATATGCCCTATCTTGAGAGCAACAGTGATAGTCTGTATCCTTTGAAATCAGTATCAGTTTAATGTTTTGTAATCCCTAGAGCTCTAATGGTTTCCTTTTCTCCAACACACCTTTATCCTGATAATTGCCATAGATCACTTATAAATCCTGGTGAAAATTTTAACATTGCATACTTGTGAGTGTATTGGTATCTTTCTTTCAAAGGAAACCGGCTTTTCCTTTATTGTAGGTTTTCTGTGTCTGTAATTTTAACAAATTTATTAATTGCTGGAGGGTCATAATTGTTTATGAGTCTGTGGAAAAGATAAGTATTCATTTGACCCAGAATAACAACGGCATCCTGTGTATGTCACCTCTAGTGACACTATGACCACCTCTTCAACTCATACATCTGGAAGAGTGCATCTAATCTGTTGTCATTACTCTAGCAATCCTCACATTATGTTTGCATTGATCCTGACACTTGGATGCCACTCACAGATCAAATTATAGCTTTTACAGTACCTTCAAAGCAATGATTAGGTATTCCATTCATACTATAGTTCAGAAATAAATAAAGATCCACTCAGATAGAGAAGTGATCTGCAAAGGATGGTGTAGTACAGATATGAAAATTAAATGGCATAATGTTAATTCCAACAAGATCTAATATTATAGGATTTTGCATAGAAATCTATGGAAGAGTTCTTAATATTATTCACACATATATGTCAAAAACTAAACTAAAATATTACATATGACATTAAATCAATATTAAAATGAGGAAACTTCCTTATGATTCCATGAAGAGGCATTTGGGTGTATACCCAGAAGTGGTATGGCTGGGTCCTGAGGCAAAGCTATTCCAAGTTTTCTAAGATATCGCCAGACTGACCTCCATAGAGGTTGCCCAAGCCTGCATTCCCACCAGCAGTGGAGTAGGGTACCCCTTTCTCCACACCCTCGCCAGCATGTGCTGTCATTTGAGCTTTTGATCTTAGCCATTCTGACAGGTGTGAGATGGAATCTCAGAGTCGTCTTGAGTTGCATTTCTCTTATGATTAAGGATGTTGAGCAGTTCTTCAAGTGTTTCTCAGCCATTAGGGATTCCTCCTTTGTGAATTCTCTATTTAGCTCTGTCCCCCATTTTTTTTGATTGGATTATTTGGTTTCTTGGCATTTAATTTCTTGAGTTTTTTGTAGATTTTGGATATTAGCCCTCTGTCAGATGTGGGGTTGGTGAAGATTTTTCTCCCAGTCTGTAGGCTGCCGTTTTGTTCAAATGACAGTGTCTTTTGCCTTACAGAAGCCTTCCAGTTTCATGAGGTCCCATTTATTGATTGTTGATCTCAGGTCCTGAACTTTTGGTGTTGTGTTCATGAAGTTGCCCCCTTGCCAATTAGTTCAAGGGTTTCTCCCACTTTTTCTTCTAGTAGATTTAGTGTCACAGGCCTTATGTTAAGGTCTTTGATCCACTTGGACTTAAGTTTTGTACAAGGTAAAAAGTATGGGTCTAACTTCATTCTTTTACAAATGGACATCCAGTTGGACCAGCACCATTTGTTGAAGATGCTGTCCTTCTTCCATTGTGCCGTTTTGGCTTCTTTGTCAAAAATTAGGTGGCCATAAGTGTGTGGGTCTATTTCTGGATCTTGAATTCGATTTCATTGATTTACTGGTCTGTTTCTATACCAATACCATGTTTTGTTTTGTTTTTTTTTACAACTATTGCCCAGTAGTACAGCTTGAAATCTGAGAAGGTGATATCTCCAGATGTTTTTTTTTTTTTATTGTACAGGATTGATTTAACTTTTTCTGGGCTTTTTGTTGTTCCATATGAAATTGAATAGCTCTTTCCAAGTCTATAAAAAATTGTGTTGGTATTTTGACAGGAATTGCATTGAATCTATTTATTGCTTTTGGTAGGATGGCCATTTTTATCATGTTGATCCTACCTATCCATGAGCATGGGAGATCTTTCCATCTTCTAAAGGCCTCTTCCATTTCTTTCTTCAAGGGCTTGAAGTTATTGTTGTACAGGTCCTTTAGTTGCTTGGTTAGAGTTACCCCCAGGTAACTCTATGTTGTTTGTTATCTTGTTTGTTGCTATTGTGAAGGGGGGTTGTTTCCCTTATTTCTTTCTCAGCCCATTTGTTTGTAGTATATAGGAGGGCTTCCTATTTTTTGGAATTAATTTTTTATCCAGCCACTTTGCTGAAGGTGTTTATCAGCTGTAAGAGTTCTCTGGTGGAATTTTTGGGGTTGCTTATGTATACTATCATATCTTCTGCAAATAGGGATAATTTGACTTCTTCGTTTGGGATGTTTATCCCCTTGATCTCCTTTAGTTGTCTCATTGCATCTATGTTTATAGCAGCCTTATTTGTAATGGCTAGAAACTGGAAACAACCCAGATGTCCCTCAACCGAAGAATGGGTTAAAAAATTGTGTTACATCTACACAATGGAATATTATTCAGCTATCAGGAAAAATGAAATTATGCAATTTGCAGCCAAATGGATGGAACTAGAAAAGCTCATCCTGAGTGAGGTAACCCAGACTCAGAAGGACGCATATGGCATCTATTCACTTAGAGTAGGATTTTAGCTATATAGTAGAAGGTATTGATACAACAACTAACACACCAAAGGGAACTTGGATATAGACTTTTTATTTTTAATTTTTATTTTTTATTTAGTTTTTATATATTAGTTATATTTTTTTTTCTATTTTTAGTCTTTTTTATCTATTTGTCTGCTTATTGGTTTTTTGTTTTAGTAGTTCTCTCTCCTGGGCAATGAGACACTTTTCACTGATGGTACTGCTTTGTAGACCCCCAATGAATGAAGAGGCTCTTGCCCCTCATACGACCTCTCAACTGAGATGAGGGACTGCTATATAAGGACACCCCACCCCAGAGAAATGGGATGGAAGGGTTAGGAGGTAAAGAAACAAAATGAAATGTGATGTTTTGGCCTTTTACTACTAATTGTCATAAACTGTTTAGAATAATTAAGAAATGAAAACTAATGGTTATGCAACCGGTCATTCTGTTAGGTACTTTGACATCCTATTATAGTTATTTTTCTAAGCTAATCAGAAATAAAGCTGCTAGGAGACAAGCAACATCTGCTTACCCTAATATAAGAGATAGGTAGGGCCTCTTCAAAAACCTCAAGAGATCTGCAGAATATGGCATTCAAGGATGTTTTCGTAACTTTAGATTTTTTTATATCGAGACATATCAACTCCTAACAGCACCCCTTATTCTCCTCCAAGTAGAAGATGAGCATCGAAGAATCTCCAGTGGGAGATGATTGAATCAGTCGCAAGCCTATCTCTTGGTAGGAAAAGCCTCTTGCTCCAACTGTAGACAGAATGCTGTCCAAAAAGTACAAAACCTGGAAGCAGGTAAGTCGACAGCCTAGCTCTGCCAGGACAGGGTAGGTAAGTCCTTCATAACCCCTGCTCTACAATCAATGTCTGTCAGAGAAACGGGGCCAAACGACTAAAGATAAATGCTGTAATGTATGGAGAGAAAATGGGAACTGTCCAGGCAGCCACTGGTATGTCATTTCTTAGTTTGGGAAGCTGCAGGCCCTGTACTTCCTAAAAAACAGATATATTTATCCCTCTCAGGTCTCTGAGGTGGTCAAAGAACAGATAGCTAGAGTCTCATAAATAAATTTTGAGTTGTTTAGGAGTCAAGAGAGTGTTATAGATCTAAGAAGATGCTTTTAAAATTGTGTTGCAAGTTAGTATGAATGTTGAGTCAGATATAGAACTTTAAACTCATGGAGATGGTTAGATAGTAGAATGTTAAAGTCAGGTACCAAATAAATATGGACTGGACATTGGGAATGTACGCTAAGCCATGTAACCCTCATAACTGTGGCCTAATTACCTCTGTTGTTTTGTATTGTATTTATTATTATAATTTATTATTATAAGAGAAAGGGCCATTTGTTGGACTGAAAGGGGAAAATATATGGGGAAATAAGATATACCTTAAACTTAAAAGAAAAAAAAAGGGAAGAGGATGGGGGGTTGAGTTTGGGAGGGTGGGACTGCAGGGGGGAATATGGAGGGGACTGGGATTGAGATGTAACTTGAAGAAATAAAAAATAAAGGAAAAAAATTGGAAAGAGAAAAAAACAATATTTAAATGATAAATCTAAATAATCAATAAGGATCTTAGCAATTAGTAGAGCACACATGCAAATAAAAGTGACAGAGACTTTCTGAATGTTTGGTGAATAAAAACGTCTAAATAATTTGCTGACTATAAGAAACTCAAGTTTAGATCTAAAGGCTAAAGTGGGGAATGGAAGGACAAAATTACCAGACGACAAAGTGAATGCAGATGGAATGGCTACACTAATCAAAGATGAATTATGTTTAAAACAGAGGAAAATAGAAAAATATCATTCTTTTATACAGGAGGTAATAAATAATTAATAATGTTATACAATAATTGTCACATAATATATATTATAGAAATTAAGAATATTAATGCACATAATACAATCAAAATTACTAGTAGTGTAATTGAGATTTTTCTTACAATGCATCACAGGAACAACTTGCATATTTTGTCTGTCTTATAAGAAATATACGTTGTTTCAGTTTGTTAGTTTTATTGATTAAATTTTGTAAAAAAGACTGAATTTTTATGAGTGTTCAATTTGAAAATTATGGATTGAAAACAGAAAGTATGATCAAAATAATTCTCCAGAAGTTTCCATTTATGATTCAAACTTGTGTACAAGTGTGCAGTTATTGGCTTCGAATATACTACTGCTACATAATTAAATTTGAGTGTAATTATGTTTAGAAGTAGTTACCTTTTTGTAACAGATTCAACTTTGAAGGATTATTTCACTTTTTATAGGAGATATATGTGTAGAAAATGGCAAATTAATTATTTACCAGTATTTATATTATAGTTAATTGGTCGGCATTGTTAGTCCTTACCCTGCCATTATAAATAAACACACAGATTCACCTGATGGATTTAACAAGCCTTAGTCTGAATTGAGCATTCTTGGCCCATCTAAGCTATCTCATTCTATTCCCCAGTATGAAACCCTAATATATACATACATCCCCTTGGACTATTACTCTTCATGCTATACCAATGTTCCAGGCCATGTGGAATGAGGTTTTCTCAAACTCATGGCGTGTGTCTCTCCTTCATCCTCTGGGTTCTTTTTCTACCCATAATACTCTCTGTCTGCTCCAAAATCCGGTGAACTTTTGCCCCACCTACCTTTCTCTGTGCTCAATCACAAGCCCTTGATATTTATTGAAGCCAATCATAGACAATAATTAGAAACCAAAGTAACACGGCATTACTTGATGTACAGCAAGCAGGTCTCTGGGACCAGGTTAATTAATATTTAGAATGCGTAGCATCACCCCATCGTATACATGAGTACCTGCTTCTACTTTTGACATTTATTTTAGGAAAAAAACTGTATTCAGAGTGATGCTCTTTCCATATGAAAAGATTCATGGCCAGGAGAGGTGAGAAAATTCAGGTGGCTAGTTTATAGCAATACATTCTCTGAATGTCTGTCTGCCTGTCTCTTTCTCTTTCTTCTCCCCCCTCTCTATGTGTGTCTGTCTCTGTATCTCTCTAAAACACACAGACACATATACGCATACACAAACGTTCACCCATCTATTGTCAGGTCAATAAAATAAAGGGGTGTGGCTATTTAAAAGTGGATTCGTTTGAAGAATTTGGAATGTATACTGAATATCCCTCTATTATTCCAAAACAAATGAATTTGAAGAAAACTTACAAAAAACTCTAAATGGTAATATACATTATTATATATAATATATTATTATTTATTTTTAGTTTGTCCAAGTATTTTATCAACATGATAATTCACTGCTTATGAATTTGGGGAAACACCCACAGCTATGCTACTTTTAAACAAAATCATTTATTTAATTTTTTTAATCATTTATTTATTTTACACTCTTTAATTTCTTAGCAGTCAAGAAGGAAGCCTGGATAATTTATATTTTCTGTTCTCATTTTCTCTCCTAAATATTTTTAGATATTTGGCTATTATAGCCATGTTTCTTGCCTTTGTGTGCATGGCCAAAACCAATTTGTGATTGTTTTAGTAGGCAAGTTGATACAATCTAGAATTAGAGGATAGGGGTCTCAATGAGGGATGATCTAAATCAGTTGAATCTGTGGGAATGTCTGTGGAAATTTTTCTTGACTGTATTAATTGATCTGTGAGGACTCAGTACCCTGCGTGTAAAAAGATTCCCTGAGTTTGTGTTCCAGACTTTAAGAGAAGAGAACAGAAGCTGAGCAGGAAGCATGCATGCATTGTTCTTGACTGTGGATTGACAGGCTCCCTGATGTTATTTTCCACCAATAAAGGATGGTAACTTAGACTTATGAACCAAAAACAAACAAACAAACAACAACAACAAAAACACTTTCCTGTTTCATCTGTCAGGTTATTTGATCAAATCATCAGAAATGATAATGAGACATGTCTGCACTTCCTTTACTTAAAACACAGAATATGAAAAACACTTGTGTAATATTAATGGGCTCCTCAGACCTTTAATGCTTGTATGTTAGAATAAATATAAAAACTTCTAGCTCTGAAGAAAAATATAAAGGCACTAACACATAAATTAAGGTTAGAAAATTCTAGTAAAGACACAATGATTCACAAAATATTGCAGGAAAATGCAAGTAGATTTATAATATAGAGCAGCTTGCAGTGTAAAGATGACAAAACATAGGACTGAGATGAACAGACATGATATCCACCTTATTTGATTAGAATATTTTCTTCAGTATAGAGTCTTTGAAATAAAATAAAATTCATTATAGTATCAACTTTGCCATTTTCAGCTGTGGGGTATGGGACATGTAATGATTTTTCCTTACATATGAAAGAGTATATTAAAATATGACTTAAAGAATAGTGGTCTTAGATGATGTAAGGTATACTGTTAAGCACAGAGCAAGTATTCAGTAGGTATCACAATGAATATTGGTAGTGATTCTCAGTACAAAAATACATTAAATTTCTTACAATAGTTTATTATTCTAGTTAATCTGAAACATATTTTTTCAATATTGTATCAGGGTGATGTATTATATTATATGCTTACTTCATGTAGTTTCCATAGCTCAATAAATCAGGTATAATCATTCTGTAAAACTATTCCCAATTTTCTAAGATAATGCCAGATTGATTTCCAAAGTGGTTGCACATGTTTGCAAGCCTACCAGCAATGGAGGAATATTCCTCTTTCTCCACATTCTCACCAGCATGTGCTATCTCTTGAGTTTTTGATCTTAGTCATTTTGACAGGTGTGAAGAAGAGTCTTAGAGTTGTTGTATTGAGTTACTGATTTCCCTGATAACCAATGATGCTGAGCATTTCTTCAAGTGTCTCTCTGCCTTTAGAGATTCCTCCTTTGTGAATTCTCAGTTTAGTTCTGTATCCCATTTTTTGTTTGGATTATTTGGTTTCTTGGTGTTTAATTTCTTGAGTTCTTTATATATTTTGGATTTTAGCCCTCTGTCGGGTTGGTGAGGATTTTTTCCCAATCTGTAGGTTGACATTTTGTTCTAATGACAGTGTCTTTTCCCTTACAGAAGCTTTTCAGTTTCATGTTGTTCCATTTATTGATTGTTGGTCTTAGATCCTGAGCTATTGGTGTTCTTTTCAGGAAGGTGTCACCTGTGCCAATGAGTTCAAGGCTTTTTCTGCTTTCTCTTCTGTTAGATTTAGTATGTCTGGTTTTATGTTGAGGTCTATGACCCACTTGGATTTAAGTTTTGTACAGGGTGATAGATATGGGTCTGGGTCTGTTTGCATTCTTCTACATGTTGACATCCAGTTAGATCAGCATCATTTGTTGAAGAGTCTTTACATTTTCCATTGTACGGTTTTGGCTTCTTTGTCAAAAATGAAGTGACCAGAGGTGTGTGGGTTTATTTCTGGGACTTTGATTCAATTCCATTGATCAACCAGTCTGTTTCTATTCCAGTACCATGCTGTTTTTATTGCTACTGCTCTGTAGTACAGCTTGAAATAAGAGATGGTGATACCTCCCAATATTCTTTCATTGTACAGGATTGATTTAGCTATTCTGGTTTTTTTTTTGTTGTTGTTGTTGTTGTTATCCATATGAAGTTGAGAATTGCTTTTTCCAGGTCTATAAAGAATTGTGGTGGCATTTTAATAATTGCATAGAATCTGTATATTGCTTTTGATAGGATGGCCATTGTTATTATGTTGATGCTACCTATCTGTAAGCATGGGAGATCTTTCCATCTTCTGATATCTTCTTCAATTTCTTTCTTCAGGGACTTGAAGTTCTTGTCATACAGGTCTTTCACTTGCTTGGTTAGAGTTACCCCCAGTCTGGGTTAGCTCACTCAGTATGAGCTTCTCTAGTTCCATCTATTTTGGCTGCAGATTGCATTATTTCCTTGTTTCTGATGGCTGAGTAGTATTCCATTGTGTAGATGTATCATAGTTTTTGTTTGTTTGTTTGTTTTTATCCATTCCTTGATTGAGAGACATCTGGGTTATTTCCAGTTTCTACCTATTACAAATAAGGCTGCTATGAATATAGATGAAGAAACGTCCTTGTGGTTTGGTGAGGAATCATTTCGATGTATACCCAGAAGTGGTATAGCTGGGCCCTGAGGTAGAGCTATTCCACGTTTTCTAAGATATAGCCAGACTGATTTCCATAGGGGTTGGACAAGTTTGCACTCCCACCAGCAATGGGGGAGTGTTCACCAATCTCCACAACCTCTCCAGCATGTGTTGTCATTTTAGTTTTAAAAAAAATAATAGAAGAGAAAAAAAGAATAATCATTTTGTAAGCAAAGTTAAATATATTTTTGAATGAATAATTTTAAATAAATACATGAAAATCATGGCAATTATTTTTTTTTAGACAAGATGGGAATTATTAGGAGCTAGAGAAAAAGTTCATGGCATCTTGCTGCTCTTGCAGATGTAGGAAGTTCCATCCCAATGATCGATCCCCAGGCAGCTTGTAAGTACCTATACTTCCAGTTCCAGGGCAACTGACATGTTCTTCTGGCCTCTATGGCCACCTGGACTTATGTGACACTTATATATACAGGCATACAAGTACTATTAATAATACAAATTTTAAAGCAGTGTAAGAATTGCATACTTTTAACCTTTTACCTATTTTTAGAGTAAAATAGTTCACTATACATAGTATAAAATGTACACTATCACTTTTTCTCCCCCATAGCTAATTTTGCTTACTTTTGGCACCATATTGCACTTTAATTAAGGACATTTCTAGAGAATTACAATGCCAAGTTTTTGCATTTCTAATTAAAAGAAAAAGCACACTTAGCTATTTCATTAGAATGTGAATGATACTATTAAGAGCAGATAATGATTTAGGGAAATAAACTTGGATTAGGGTGAACTTTAGTGCAGAGTACACACACACAAAAAAAAAAAAAAAAATGAAGTGCACACTAGTCATTTAAAGTGGCCTAGATTATTTCATGGTTCTCTGATACCCTCACTGAGATACCGAATGGAAGTTTGTGTTAGTTACTTACCCTGTCTTAAAATTGAGAATGGTATGATTTACTATAAATGAGAATATGTCTTATAGATGATTGCTTTTGTGTATGTGTGTGAAAAGGAGAGTACTTTACCTTTGCTAGGAGGAAGCTCATGTAAATAGACCCTCAGCATTTGTCACACAAGCAAAACTCGGAAGTACTTAGGGGCTTTTTGCATAAGTAGTAACACAATAGAGAAAGGACTCTCTCACTTTGCGCTTTTGCCAAATCAAAGAACAACAAAATCACTGAAATTGCCAAGATAATGGAGTCAGTACACAATGAGGAATGATGTATATTATATATTTATATGTTAAGATTTACATAATTTTGAGGATCCATTGAAGAACTATCTAATAACTTTTGAGTCAGGTTAAGCTTGAATGTTCATCACAGGATGAACAAACTATTATGATAAAGAAATATGCAAATAATTGATTCTATTTTGTATGAATATAATAATATAAAACTACTTTTGTCAGTGAGATATTGGAAAGTTTTATTTTAATATTTATCCTTATAGGAATTGGATTTGTTAAATGCAAATGAGTATAACAAATTTAGTGTGAAAATAAAGACCAAGCAAAAAAAAAAAAAACCTTATTTAATCATTAATTAGCATGCTTACTCAGTCCAATTCTAATTAAATAATATTGTATTGTAAACCTGTAATTACTTAGTTTGAAAATTTTTGTTTTGCAGAAATTATAAGTAAGTAAAATAAAATATTATACCTCTTGATGTGTAAACATAAATTATCTCCTTCTTTCATACATTTCACCTTAAAAATGGAAGTGAGTACCTGAAATTTTTGATGTACTGCTAAGTTGAAGTTCTCTGTAGTAGTGACCTTTTATATCTGCATATGCCTAAGATCAGCTTCTAACCTGCATAATCATATCTTGATATGACTCCAAAATGCTCCATATAACTAAAATACTTCTTCACTGAGCTGAAGCATGCAATGAAGGCATCTATTTGGACATTTTCTTCTTCCTGCAGCCAGGTTGAAAGGAACTAGCTTATTGATACTCAGAGGAACAGCCACGTCAGCCATTGAGGAATATTCAAAGAAAATTTTTATTCTTTCTGAAGCAATATTTTAAACAAATAAAACTTTTTAAAAATTTTTGCCCAAAGAAGTATATAGTGTTGCATAGGGTTTAACTCACGTTGTAAAGAAATGGAAATTATACTGATAATCAAACTCTGTGCTATCAACAGATTCATTGTGTGAACCTACAATCCCATGAATGTCACTGAAGTGTATAAGCACCTTCACATTATTGGCATGCTGTGAGAACTTAAAAAGAGGGAACAAATTCAATTAATTCTTTTACTTACAGATGTAAGAAACTGCTAGAACTAAATGTGGCTGCGGTGTCATAGGAAAAGTGTAGGGGCAGCTCTACTAGAAGTGACTGGTAAGCAAATGGCATTATCATATCAAATTCTTATACAATATTTGCATATATGTTATATACATACTCTTACAAACACACACTATATACACACACATATATGAATTTGAGGAAATATGTATAAAATATATCATGGGCAAAACTTCAAATTATGATCAGCAAACTAACAAAGAATAGAATTTGCTTATTTTAAGTAATTATTAATATTCTGAGACTTTACCCTGTGATTAACAGCAATTTTATTTCCTAAAATTCATGGCTATTGTCAGAAAATTTGAGATTTTGGGGATTTTAAAATATTTCCCTTTTTAAAATATTTACATTTTAATTTCTAATCTACTTATCTATGTCATACACATTATTGAATGGCTACATTTATATGACACTTCCTAAACTTTATGATTTTTTTTAAAATTTCGTTTTAAAAATTGTTTTATAAAGCTGGACATGGTGCTGCACACCTTTAATCCCAGCACTCCGGAGACAGAGGCAGGTAGATCTCTGTGAGTTCAGGGACAGCCTGGTCTACAAACCGAGTTCTAGGTCAGCTAGAGTTGTTACACAGAGAAACTGTCTCGAAAAACCAAAAAAAAAAAAAAAAATTTTATTATTGGGTTTATAAAATGTGGACTATGTGTGTGCCCTGGAATATATGTGGCAGTTAGTTCTTTCCTTTAACTTACACATTTTAAACAGTAGTTATTAAGTTTTCCCAGGATCCCCTTAGCCCACTGAGCTGTCTCAGTGGCCCTAAACACTTTCTTTGTTATGAGAATATTTAAAATCTACTCAGCAGCTTTGAAGAACATAATACTCCATTAACAATAGTCACGTGTTAGTGTGTATGAGTATTCTAAGTTCAGAATAACTCAAATCACATGAAGTTGAGGAGACAGACTCAGATCGAGGTTGTATATTCAGTGGCTTGTATTACCTCTAAGGAAGCTGAAGTAGGGCCTCCTAAATATTTGAGTGAGTGCTGTTAGAAAATTTTGAACATTATTGCCAAAAGAAACAAACATCTGATATTCTGAGCAAACAGTTATGAAATTAGAACCACTAGGAGCCATTATTTCTAACTTCCATGGCCATTTGAAATGCAAAAATTTGAGAACATAGTCTTATTACTTAAACCCTAATATCAATTGGCATGTAGAAATGAAGAACCTTCTTGGAGATGATCTCCTAAATACATGTTTTTGATCTTCTCACAATAATAGGAATGTTCACATTTGGAAATGTATTTCTGATTACTAAATATTTGGAATATAATTTTTATATAAGACTTTTGAATTATTCTATTATTTGATACCTTATAACTTAAAAATCATAAGTTATATCAACATAATTTTGTAGTTTTCATAGTTTTCTTTTTTCAGTTTTTATTCTTTTCTCATGCATTACATCCTGACTACAGTTTCTCCTCACTCCACTTTCTCCATTCCTTCCTCTTACCATCCCTCTTCCCAAGAACAACTTTTCTTTGTTTCTCTACAAAAAAAATTAAAATAAAATAAAAATAAAAATAATTAGCAGGGATATCCACTGAACATGGAATAATAAGATATAATAAGGCTGGACACAACCCCTCATATGAAGGCTGGATTTGTTAATCCAGTTGGAGGAAAGGGGTCCCAAGTACAGAAAAAAGAGTCTAAGACACCGCCCATTCCCATTGTTGGGAGTCCCACAAGAACACCAAGCTATGCAAGCATATGTTATATACAGAGGACCTAGCTCAGACTCATACAGGGTCCTTGTTTGTCGCTTCAGTTTCTTTGAACTCCTATGAGCCCTGCTTAGTTGATTCTATGGACCATGCTCTCATGGTGTCCTCAGTCCATATGGCTCCGATATTATTGTTAATTTATTTGCTTTCTAGAATTTAGCAAATATGGTGACTTTTTCCTGAGAAATGAATATTCATGCTTCTTAAGTGCTTTATTTTCTATTTGCTTCTATGAAACATCTCTTATTCAAAAATTATAAGAATTAGTTTGAAGTCCACTTAGTGAAGATCTGATACTTCAACTGACTCCAATAAGTTTATTTTTAGATTGGGATTTTTTTTATTATAGTAATTCATACATTCTGTGTAAGCATAGTGCAGTATTTTTGCCCACTCTGGTATAGAATTAAAGTAACCAGCTGATTTCAGAATATTGCTGAAAATAATGCATATTAACTCGGAATAGGGAAACATTAAAAATGGTTACATTTTGATGCTCATCTTCTACTTGGAGTAATATAGGGGGTGCTGTCAGGAGCTGACATGTCTCGATATCAAAAAATCTTAAGTTAAGAAAACATCTTTGAATGCCATATTCTGCAGATCTCTTGAGGTTTTTGAAGATGCCCTATCTATCTCTTATATTTAGATAAGCAAATATTGCTTGTCTCTTAGCAACTTGATTTCTGAGTAGCTTAGAAAATAACTGTGATAGACTGTCATAGTAACTAACAAAATGACACGTTTTCATGATTATTAGTTTCCGTTTCTTAATTATCCTAAACAGTTTATGTCGGTTGGTAGCGAGAGGTCAAAACTTGACATTTCATTTTTAAGTATTACTACAAACAATATCTTTAAGAAGCATTACCCTTAATTTTGTATCAATATACAAAGATCAATACCAATGTGGCCAAATATAATCTTAATTTTGTATCAACATACAAAGATCAGTACCGATGTAGCCCAATACAATCTTAATTTTACATTAATATACTAGGGTCAATACCATTGTGGCCCAATATAATCTTAATTTTGTATCAATATACAAAGATCAATACTGATGTAGCCCTATACAATCTTAAATTTGCATTAATATACAATGATCAATATCAATTTAGCCAAATATAATATTAATTTTGTATCAGTATACAAAGGTATAAAGCTATATTCAATAATCTGTCCTTTTCTCTTGTTCTTTCCTATACTATGTCTATGTCCCATTTTTCTCAAGTCTGTTCACTCCTATATAGGAGAGAAAGGAGGATACAGAAAAGCAAAAGAGAGAAGTCCCTAGGTCTAACCTCCAAAACCCATTTAACAAGACCATTTAACAGCTTGTAGTCCTTTCCCCTAAATAACAAAATTTTCTATTATCTATTAAATAACCAAAGGGGGAGAACACCCTCCCCACCTTCTGGGGATGGGACGTTGTTCTCTTAAAATGACTTCCTGCTGATTTGGGACGTAGTAAACCTGTTTGGGGCCCAAATAAGAATGGAAAATTGGTTAAAAATGTTAATAGAATCATTTGATGTTCAGTAAGCCATTCTCTTGGCAAGAAAAACCACTTGCTTCAACTGTAGACAGACTTCTGTCCAAAAAGGACAAAACCTGGAAGCAGGTAAGTCGACAGCCTAGCTCTGCCAAGACAGGGTAGGTAAGTCCTTCATAATTCCTGCTTTACAACCAATGTCTGTCAGAGAAATGGGGCCAAATGGCTGAAGATTGATGCTGTAATGTATGGAGAGAAAATGGGAACTGTCCAGGCAGCCACTGGTATGTCATTTTTTAGTTTTGGAAGCTGCAGGCCCTGCACTTCCTATATAATCAGATATATTTATCCTTCTCAGGTCTCTGAGGTGGTTGAAGAATAGATAGCTAGAGTCTCATAGTTAAATTTTGAGTTGTTTAGGAATCAAGAGGGTATTCTGGATCTAAGAAGATATTTTTAAAATTATGAGGCGAGTTAGGATGAAAGCTGAGTTAGATATAGAACTTTAAACTCATGGAGATGGTTAGATAGTAGAATGTTAAAGTCAGGTGCCAAATACATATCGACTGGACATTGGGAATGTATGCTAAGCCATATAACTCACATAATTGTGGCCTATTTATTTCTGTTGTTTTGTATTGTATTTATAGTTATAAGAAAAAGAACCATTGTTTGGACTGAAAGGGAGAGCTGTTGGGGGGAAAAATAAATACCTTAAACTAAAAAAAAAAAAAAAAGAAGGGAAGAGGATGGTGGGGCTGAGGGGGAGGAGGGTGGAAGGGTGGGACTGGAGGGGGGAGTAGGGAGGGGATTGTGATTGAGATGTAACTTGAAGAAATAAAAAATAAATTATTAAAAAAATGGTTACATTTATTTCAAAGTGTATGAAAACTTTTCTAACATCATGCACTCTGATCACGCTACTTCCCAGTCCTTCCATGTCTGCACCCCATTGTGACCACCCCTCTAAAAATACAAAAATTAAAATTGAAAACTTAAACAAACAAGAAATTGGTCCAATTTGTATTATCTATATACTCACCGGAGCATGGTCAAACTCCCAGTGACTTGCCCCTTATGCAGAACTGAGTCCTTCCTCACCTGCACCCCTGACAGAAGTCATCAGTTATGGAGACCTACATCTTAATCACACTTTTTAAGAGTTTTCTTCGGTGCCTTTCTGTTTAGGCTGTTCCTTTTGGGGAGCAGAGGTAGGGGTTGCCACAGAAGCCTTCTACATCCCTCTTTCCCAACTGTGCATCTGCAGTCATGGTATCACTGCAAAAGTAACCTCCTTGTCCTTCACAGTCAGCAGAGCGTGGCTTCTGGTGATAGCACTGACTATAAATACAGTCCTTGACTACAGTCGGACCATAGACCCAAACAAAGCAGTGGAGGCAGCCTAGACCATGAACATTACTGTGATCTCTGGTGACAGCAGAGGACATTCACATTAATACATCCCCAGCATCAGCACAGCCCACAGACATCTAAACATAGCTATGGGCCCATGTTACTACCAATGGTCATGCAGATATCTGTGGTTCATGTTGCAGCCTCAAGCCATGTTAATGTCCATGGGTCCTGCTGGTGCCAGGCATCAAATTGATGTGAGTGTTCTGTGTTACCACCTGAGGCCATGGTGATGTCCAGGGGCTCTGTTGTCACCAAGGACCATAGATGACAACCCTATGACTTAAAAGGACTTTCACAGAAGTGGGGAAAAAATGGACTCTCAACATAAAGCAGTTGCTTTTTGGATGAGTGTAAAGAGAGAAGAGCTAGCAGTACATAAGTTAAACTACAGCAGAACATTCCAGACAAATATCAAAGAGGGTATATATTAATCTATTACTGAGACTCTATGGCTGAGCTTAAATAAACAACAGTGTATTAAAAATATAATGTAATGACAACATTAAATATCATTCCCATTGTCATTATATACTATATAATATAATATGTATATAATAAATATATATACATATAAAACATATATATTATATAAACATGTTCTATGTACTGCTGAACTCTACTTAGTGATGACAGTCTAACTTTGAAGTCAAGGCTTTGAAGTTTAGAGAGTTTACAGACTGGTTTTGAAATATTCTATATGTATGCATTTCTGTTGTCCTATGATTTTTGCTTCAAATCATTTTACTTTCTTCTGTTTCTCTCCTTTTGTAACTTTGGGCTTAGAAAATATTCATCTACTTACAGAGTCCCAGTCAGAATCTTTGATATCTCAATCCCGCATATGAATAACTGCTGCAGAAGTGTGCACGATGATGGAGAGAAATTTAAGAAGTTCCCATAGTTTCTTCATGTGATCGTGAAAATTGAGTCCAGACCAAATATCCACTGTCTCAGTTCCTGTTCAAAAGCTGTGAAGAGACACTACAACCAAGGCAACTTAAAAGAGAAAGCATTTAATTGGGACCTTGTTTATAGTTTTAGAGGGTAAATACATGATCACCATGGCCGGTGGCATGGCAGCAGATATGAAAGCATGGTATTGCAGAATTAACTGAGACTTTACATTCTGATTCACAAGCAGGAGGTAGAGAAACAATGTACTGGGACTGGCATGAGATTTTTGAACCCTCAAAGGCCCACCCACAGTGACAAACCTTTTCCCACAAGGCCACACTTCTGAACCTTCTTACAAAGTTTACAAAAAAAAAAAAAAACCCAAAACAAAAAACAAACAAAAAAATGTAAATATATGAGCCTTTGGGAGCCATTCTCATTCAAACCACCACATCTACCAAATATAATGATCCTGATATTTAACCTTCTCATCATCTTCAAGAAAAGATAGAATAGAATTAAATGAACAGAAGCACTTGCCATGAAAAGATTAGGCTAGTAGAATGAGAGTGTAAAGCTTGTCAGGACAGATAGGCCACAAGTGTGCAAGTTTTGTTTTTCCCGAAAAGTATCAGAAATACTAAAAAGTCATTCAGCCTCAAAGTTGTCTTGTTAAAGGTTCAAAAATAGTCTGTGTTTTCATTAGTAAGAGTTTATTGCTTCTGAGGTTATCAGAGAAGTAAACCTGAAAAACAGCATATTCGTATAGCTGCTGAGAGCAAGGAATATGGATTAGCTTTCAAGGTGAAAGTCATCAGAGTGTAGAGCTCAGCTTTCACATCTGAATGACAGAGCCATTAGTACTCACAGATATCACAAAGGAAAGTGTCCTTTTTCTCTTTATAAAACAGAACACGGCATTTAATGTTAGAAGTGTGGTCTATTGGAGGCACTGCAATCTGATTTTAGGGGGCTAAGAACAGTGTTCAGAACTTTAATGTGTTTTTGCCTGCTTCTATCTATTAGGATAAATATTTTTGTTTAACTTATAAAGATGGTTATAATCTTATGAAAATGGAGTACTATCAGGGAAAATTATTACTCCTATTCCTTAACTCTGAAGCAACATAAAGAAAACTTACCAAATTAGATAAACAATTAAAATGTAATATTAATAAGAAAATACATTTAACATTTCCACTATAACATTTCCAAAATAATTCTTATTTTCTTTTTGTATGTATATATTATTAATATAAATGCCATGAAAAGATAATATAAGCTTTAATAAGGTTTTGTAAGGTTTAATAACAGCACGTGACAGAAGTAGGTTTAATCACTTCATGTAAGAGAATCATGACCATGTCAGAGGCGGTAGGAAGTATATATACTTAAGCAGATTATCTGATGTTGACAACATATAATATATGTGTAAGTAAAACAAAATGTAATTTGTTACAGTAATTAAAATATAAATGTTACATGAAATTATAGAATGTAAATAAATATGTTTATATATACATATGTGCACATATTTGATCCCTAGAATTCAGAAAATATGATTTATGTTTGTCTTTTGTATATACTATAAAGGGAATAAATTACCATCCTATCATGGTCATCAAAGCAGTAAAATAATTATTTTGCCCTTTCCTGAGAACTTTTAATAAGACATCAATCCAAATAATCAAACATATTTAGTTAACTTGACATTTTGAGTCAAAAGTGTCTAAAATTGAACATCAGGATAAATAACTGATTTTTTAAATAATTCAATTCAATTATATCTGCTGCTGCCATAGTGATGTTTCTAAAGACTGCAGTAACAGAGAATATGTGAAGTAAACATGAGTTCAAATTTAATAAGTCATGGTGAAATTATTTCAACTAAATAACTTATGAAAGTTATCCTAGATTCAAAACAAATAATGGAAGACACAAAACACCATGCAAAATGAAATCATGTAACATGCTACAGTTATTTTAATTAACCACATGTGTTGTGGTGTTAAATATGTGGTTACTTTTATCAAAATACAGTGCTTTTATATATATACAGATTAAGACATGACTCTCCAACACATGTATATGCCTAATGAACATATCATAGCAATTAGCATGTTTACAATCCGGGCATATATAATTTTTGTGTTAGAAGTATTTAAAATGATCTCTACTTGTTATTTGAGATATTCAAGAAATTGTTATCAACCCTATCATGCTATTGGGGATTAGAAGTTATTGTTTCTAGCTAGACATAGTGGTTCATGTTTACAATCCTAGCATGAAAACTGAGGCAGACAGACCATCAGTTTGAGGACAGCCTGGGTTACATAGCATGATATTATCACCAGAAACAAAGCTAATCAAGCAACAAACAAACAAAAGCAGGAAAATAAAATGAAAAATATTTTCTTTTTGGTTAGCTGCAGTCCTCAACTAAGTAGTCACCTTCTTTTTCTCCATCCCTCCTCAACATTCTTCCCAGGATCTGGCAGCCACTATTCTGTAAGCTATTTCTTTGGTAACAGTTTTGGATATGATGGTTTTCCTGTTTCTGACTCATTCCAGTTCATAAAACGTCCTCTAGTTCATCCCATGCCACCGCAAGCAATAGCACTTTATTCTTTTCATGAGTGGAGAACGGTCTCCAGTAACCTTCCTTTGTATGCGTGTCCATTGTATTTTTATCCATTTATATACCAATGGATGCCTAGCTTAATCCCAAATCTGGTATTTGCTGATCAGGCAATAAACACAGGAGCTCAGAAATCAGTTTAATTTCAATTTTTATTTGAATTGCTACATGATATCCATTCTCTATTCTTTGAAGGAATTTTCACACTAGTTTCCATAATCTTGAGCAACATTTTCACCCACAGAAGTGTTCTCTTTTGTCATGTTCTTGAGAAGAACTCTTTTTTTTTTTTTTTTTGTCATTTTTCCCTAGCCATTCTAACTAGAGGAGGATGTAACCAGACAACAAACCATTGTGTATTTATTTGGTAGGCATTTCCTTACTGATTGGTTGCATCCATTTTTCAAATTTACTATGGCCAACTCTATATCATCTTTTAAGAAAGGTCAATTCATGCAAACATATTTTTTATTATTTATTTGAAGGTTTAGCAATTTAACAAAGTAGTTAAATCTGGTTTGTTTCTGTACACTTCTTCCAAAAAAGCCGATATGTGCCTCTTCCCATCCACCTAACTATGTGACCTCTTTTAATTTTAACCTGTATTCTTGTATAAATGTCCTTCTACTGGATTATAAATTGTCTAGCAGGAACCACAGTGTGTGTCAGAGTACCTATCAATTGTCAATGACCCCTGAGTTGAGGCTATGAATTTATGCCATCTCTGCTTTTGATGCTGGGATTTTGGTCTGGCTTAAGTTTGCCCTGGTCTTATGCATGTTGCTACAACCACCATTAATTCATATGTGCAACTGCCCACAGTGTCTTGTAGACACTGACCACCTTTGCTTTTTATATTCCTTCCATCTCTGTTTTAGAAATGATCCTAAATCTTGGAAGGAGAGAATGTGATACAGGTATTCCTCTTAGGGATGAGAATTCTGCACCTTATTCTTTGTATATTGACCAGTTGTGGGTCTCTGTGCTAATCACTATTTATTGCACAGATAGGCTTCACTGATGATGTTGGAAGATCCATTAATATATGTGTATAATGGTAAATCAGCAGGAGTCAGTTTAACACTATGTCCATTTAGCAAAATAATGGAAGTGAGTCTTTCCCTAAGGCCCGTGACTGTCCAGCCACAGATTCTTGGCTCCCACAATGCCGGATTGTGTTTTAGAGTGAAGTTTAAATCAAATCAGGAAGTGGTTGGTTATTATCATAACATTCCAACGTAGGTCTTCATTATAGCTCTCAGAGTTCACAGCTGGGTAACACTAGTGACTCTGCTTTTCTCTTCTGGTCGCTTTCATAGAGCCTAGCAGTACTATGAATGTCAGTCAGCAGAGATGGAGCTTCCAGATGATAACCAGCTTGATATGTCCATGTTCTTTGACTCAAATATGTGGTGTCTTCAGCAATAGGATCTTCCTGTCACATGCTGTAGGGTAATTGATTGCATTATCAATAGCCTGCAATATTTGGGAGTATGTGGGTCTCTAGGAACAACAGGTTCAAATGAAATAACTTGCACTTGACATTTTATTACACTCTAATATCTACTATGGCCATTGTCACCCTGTTATAGGGTAAGTCCATTTTAACTATTTTTCATATATGTATGTACATATTTTAGGAAGCTTTGAAACAAGTATTAAGTTTTTATATGACCTTTTCAAAAGATTGCTAAAGTTATTTATCTTTTCCTGTATCTCTTCCTCTACCCAGCCCTCTCACCCAACCCCTATTTAAACCTTCCTGCTTCATTATTTCACATTTAATCATTTATACCACTGAGTTCTATTTTCCTCTGCCTTGAAAGTTCACCTTCAAAGCCCCTTAACTAATTTCCTACCTCTATATTTATTCTAAATAAAGTCACATATCTAAAGATTCTAAGCTAATGTTTATTAATTAGAGAAAACATTCACAGTGTGCCTTTCTGAATCTCAACTTCTTCACTAAGAACTATGGTTTCCAGCTTCATCCATTTACATAAAAATTCCCTGGTTTTATTATAATAGTTGAGTAATATTTCATTATGTAAATATATAACATTTTAAGTATTCATTCATTATTTGATGAACATGAAGGCTATTTCCATTCCTGTCCATTGAAAACAGAGCAGCAGTGAAAATGGGTAAGCAGGTGTCTTTAAAGTAGTATATTCTGTCCTTCGGGTATCTGTTCAAGAGTGATATAATGGGATACTATGATAGTTCTATTTCTACATTTTTAAGAGCTTCCCCACTGATTTCCATAGTCACTGGATCAAATTGCACTTCAACCAGAAATAAATAAATGTCTCACTTTCTCAGTATCAATGCAAACTTTTGTTGTCTCTTTTTCCATTCTGGATGATATAAGTAGTATTAATTTTCATTTCCCCAATTTCTTGGGATGGTTAACAAATTAGAAAACATTTTCCAGTAATTCATGTTTGCTTTCTATTGTTATTTTAAACACCATGACCCAAAGCAACCCAGAGGGTTTATTTTAGACTACAGCTTACAGTCATCATGAAGGGAAGTCAGGGTAGAAACATGGAGGGAAAACTAAATGAGAAGCCATAGAAGAACCTAGCTTACTGTATTGACTGCTGGGCACATATTCACTCACCTTTCTATTTTTCTCAACACCACCTACCCAGGGGTAGTGTTAATCAAGAAAATGCCCCACAGAATTGACTAGAGGCCAAACTGATGGAGACATTTTTTGAATGAAATTCTTTCTGCCCAAATGTCACTACTGTGTGTCAAGTTAAAAACAAAACAAAACAAAAAAACAAGTAACAAAGCAGAACAAAACAAAACAAAACAAAAATAACTAATACTCAAAACATCACTCATTTATATTTAATCTTTAGAGAACTCTCTGTTTGCTTAGATATATCATTTGTACTTAGACTTTTTCCCATTCTGTGGGCTGCTCCCTCACTTTAATGGCTATGTCCTTTCCAGTGCAGAGGCTTTTTAGTTTCATGAAGACCCATTTATTAATTGTTGGTCTTGATGCCTACGCATCATGTTCTGAAAGTTCTTTCCCATGGCAAATTTGGAGCTGACTTTTGTACTAGGTGAAAGATAAGAATTCATTTTATTTCATTTTGTATGTATAGTTTCCCAGTTTGACCAACACTATTTATTGAAGATGCCATCTTTTCTCCAATGTGTATTATTCACTTTTTTGTAAAATAAATCTGTTGGATTCTCAATTATGTTCCAATGGTACCATGATTTTTTTTTAACTATATCTGTGTAGAATCACTTGAAATCTACAATGATGATACCTTCAGCCATTTTTTTTTCCAGGATTGTTTTGGTGATTTTAGGTCTTTCAAGTCCAAATAAAACAAGATTTTTTTTGTATTCTCTGTGAAGAATTTAGGAGAATTTTGATGGGAACCTTTAAATTGTTTTTGGTAGGATGTACATTTTTACAATATTGGTGTGGTCAACCACTGAGTATGGAAAGACTTTTCAGATTCTGGCATTTTCTTCAGTTTATTTCTTCATTTTTCTATAATTTGCCATATGCAGGACTTTTACTTCCTTAGTTATATTTATTCCCATGATATTTTTTGAGGTATAGTAAATGACATTGTTTCCCTGATTTGCTTCTCAGTATATTTGCCACTTGTATATAGGAAGGGTACTAATTTTTGCATGTTAATTCTGTTGCTGCTAATATGCTAACTATGTTTGTCAGCTTCAGAGGATATCTGGTAGAGTCATTAGGGTCCTTTATGTATAGAATAGTATCATATGGAAACAAAACTACTTTAACTTCTTTCTTTCCTGTTTGTATCCCTTTTGTCTGTTCTACTTGACCTGTTGTTCCAGCTAAAATTTCAAGTATATGCTGAACAGGATGAAGCCAATGAAAATTTTTGTGTTGTCTTGTGTCTGATTTAAATTTAACTGTTCTGAAGTTTTCTCCATTTTGGATATTGGTAGTTTTTCTGTGGGTTTGCTGTATGTACAATATCTCTATTATGTTGATATGCTCTTGTATCCCTTGACTCTTCAGAATATTTTTCCTGATATTTTATTTACACACACACACACACACACACACACACACACACACACACACACGTGTAAATAGAAGAGTTCATTCAGTGTTGCTCAGTTGTGTATATGTTTAGTCTGAGCCTAGTGAAGACTGGTCCTCCCTCTCTCAGCAGTCATTAATAGCCTATAGTTCATCTACGGTTTGGTGATGGGGTGATGTTATGCATTGTAAATGTTAATTAACCTGTTTCCAGAAGTCTGCTAGTGAAGATGTGTACTTTTCTTGTTATCCACTGTCTCTGATTGGTTAAATAAATGCAGAGGCCTGAGATTGGGCAAAGACAGAGGTAGGTGGGACTAAGATGCTTGGGCTTCTGAAGCAGAGAGGATCTTCGGTAAAAGAAGAGGAGAAGCCTCTAGGAGTAGAAAATAACCCAGAAGTAGAAAGAGACACACGATGGGGTAGATGGAGGAAGATGGTTTCATGTGGCCTGGAGGATTGACAGAATGTGAAGAATAACAGCCCAGGGGACGTATGTATATTATATGCAGCTTTATTCAGGGACATAATTATGAGCTATCTCAGATGGGCTAAGATTACATAGTCCAGAATAAGCTTGTTAAAATCCATCAGATGTCTGTATGTGCTTATTTACAACGGTGGGTTAAGGATTAACACTGCCAACCAATTAACGATTATCTAAATATTGGTAAATAATTTAATTGTTTACTTGTACAGTTTGGTTTTGAAAGATGTCCAGCATCCGCATTGTCATATCAACTGGTGGTGTTAATTGTGATAATCTGGTTTAGGCAATTGTATTGTTGAGATTTCATGGGAGGAGCTGTACTGTTCTATAGGAATGACACTTTCTCAAAGCCAACATCATGGTACGCTGGCTCTTAAAACCTTCCCATCCCCTCCTCTACAATGCCTTCCAAGTCTTCCATAAAGGATTAATGTTGTGGCGGTATTAATTGAGACTGATAGACCCACATTCAGCATTTTTTCCCCATTAACTTTTTTTTTTTATAAATACTTTATTTTTTTTTCTTCAAGTTACATCTCAGTCACAAACCCCTCCCTATTCCCCCTTCCTATCCCACCCTTCCACCCTCTTCCCCCCAGAAGTTTCCCCTTTCAGTCCAACAGATGGTTCCTTCTCTTATAACAGTATTATACAAAACAACAGATATAAATATGCCACATTTATGAGAGTTAAATGGCCCAGTATACCTTCCCAATGTCCAGTTTATACATATTTGGCCCCTGACTTTAACATTCTACTATCTAACCATCTCCATGAGTTTAAAGGTCTATATCTGACTCAACATTCATACTAACTTGCAACACACTTTTAAGAGTATCTTCTTAGATCTATAACACCCTCTTGATTCCTAAACAACTCAAAATTTAACTATGAGACTCTAGCTGTCTATTCTTCAACCACCTCAGAGACCTGAGAGGGATAAATATATCTGCTTATATAGGAAGTGCAGGGCCTGCAGCTTCCAAAACTAAGAAGGACATACCAATGACTGCCTGGACAGTTCCCATTTTCTCTCCATACATTCCTGCATCAGTCTTCAGCCTTTGGGTCCTGTTTCTCTGACAGACATTTGTTATAGAGCAGGGATTATGAAGGACCCTGACAAACTGCTCCTCCAAGAAGGCTATAAAATTCCTAGAATTCTAGAGTTGAATTCTGTTGAAAGGAAATGATCAAGATATTACAAATCAAGATCATACTTAATAATCATTTTTATCTTTTCTAGAATTGGAAATAAAATGCTTGAACAACATTCTGGTGTACATTAGATAACACTAAGATGTCCCTCTTAGAATCATATTTTACATACACATCTGATTTTCAATATGTAACCCATTTAGTTTATCATTCTCCACCTTATTCTTTTGAGACATTATCTCTCAATGAATCTGTATGTAGACTCAGATCAACAAACCACAAAAAATCTCATTGTACATCTAGACTTCACTGTTAGAGATATAGGCCAGTAGTGCCCATTCCCACTTTTTTCATGAGTGCTTGTATAGCAAATATTCTTATGCACTGAGCCTTCTTTTCAGTCCTGTTTTAAACTTATATACACTATTTGATAAGGTCTTGATATACAGCCCAGGAAGGCCTTGAACTCTATCCTATATCTCCCGTTCCCAAGGGTTAAGATCTAAAAAGCATATCAACCCTTAGTTTTTAATGAAGTTATAGCTCATTAGTATTCTTCACATTGTACAATTTGTTTAGCTTTTTACCTAAAATTACAAAATTCTCATCTTCATTTGCATTTTACAAAGCACTTAGAATTTTTCTGTTTATATATATATTTGTGTTCTGTTCATATATATATTCTGTTCATATATATTATATACATTTATATATAATGTATTTTATATATTAAAAATAAATGTGACTCCCAAGATCTAAAAAAAATCAAGAAAACAACTAGTAGTGAATATTTGTGAAGATAGATGGAAATGAGAACTCTTATTCACTACTAGTGACAGCTTCAAATTGGCGTAGCCATTATAAAATCAGTGTGGAGAATTCTAAAAAAATTGAAAAGAGAACTACAGAAATACTGTATGATCCTACTCCTTGGCATATACACAAAGGATTTGACATGAGAGTCCGGCAAATCCAAGGCTTTCTCTGACACCCTGATGTATGGAAAAAGAAGGATACAGATATTTTTTTGTCTAAAACCAGGTGCATGTTTAGCAAAGCCAGAAATAGTGTGTGGCCAGGACCTTGGAGTAGCTGAAATTTAAATCCTTCAAGCCCAACTTTTCCCCACAATGGGCAGTGTTTATCAGATCCAAGGTTACTCTGTGCTTAGTCTGTCAATCTTCACTTGAAATATCATGTATTTTCTTTATGGAACACTGCTTGGTTAGGTTTCTGCTGACTTTACCAAGTCTTTTCCATTAAGAGGTAATGCTGTGCTGTGCTTCTTAGTAAACTTGCTCAGCATAGACATGCTTGTTCAAGACTTCTTGATGCCAAATGCTCTATCTTTATTTATTTCCCCTTTAGGACCTTGTCATTAGAAATATGACCTTCTGGGACCAGGCCAATATACAAACATACATATGTGCATCTGTAATTCTTTTCACACAGAGGTACGCTGCATGAAGTAATGATCCCCTCAGGAGCAATGTGTTATCTAGTAAAAATTGCAGGGCTAGGTATGGGACAAATCTCCTGGAGTTGTTTGTTGGAGAAATACAAGAGTCTGCCAAATTATATGGACTCTTTCCATTTCCTTGGTAACCCTAAAGTTATATGAGCCAAATTTAAAGTAACTGCTCATTCAGGTTTATAATCCATCTTTATCATTTAATTATAATACGTATTATATATATTATGCATATATAGTAGTTAAGAGAATGTGATTTTGGTTGGGAGATATACAAGGATTATTAAGGAGAAGTGAGGGTGGAAATGATGCAGATACAATGTTCATAAAAGAGATCTCCAATAAAGGGGAAATAGATTAGACAGCAGGGGTGGATAGAGGTAAAGGACTGGGTTGGGGAGGGGATGGGAATAGGAGGAATGGGGTTGAAAGAGGACAGAGGCAGAGAACACTAGGAGAGACAATTGGTTTGGGAGGCATCTCTAGAAACCTAGAACAATGAAAACTCTCAGGAATCTATAAGGCTGACCCTTGCTAAGACTCCTAGCAATAGGTGATATGATGTCTGAATGGGCCATCTTCTGTAACCAGGGAAGATTTCTTTTCTTTTTTTTTTTTTTTTTTCCAAGACAGGGTACCAGTAAGGGCTGTCCTAGACTCACTCTGTAGACCAGGCTGGCCTCGAACTCACAGAGATCTGCCTGCCTCTGCCTCCCAAGTGCTGGGATTAAAGGTGTGCGCCACAACACCTGGCCATCAGGGAAGATTTGTAATGGGATTGGGTCACCAACCCAGGTACACAACCTTAGACTCACAATTTTCCTGCCTACAGGATGTTCAGGGGTAAAAGATGGAGCAGAATTTGAGGGAAGGGCCAACCAATGACTGGCCCAGCTTGAGATACATGCATGAGAGGGAGCCCACGCCAACACTATTAATGATATTGTGCTATATTTGCAGACAAGGAGCCTAGCATAACTGTCACCAGAGAGGCTTCACCCAGAAATTGATGGAAACTGATGCAGAGATCCACATTAAGTAGAGTTTGGGGAATCCTGTGGAAGAGGGAGAAGGGCTGAAGGAATCAGAGGAGTCAAGGACACCACAAGAAAACCTCCAGAATCAACTAAACTGGGCCCCATAGGGCTTATGGAGACTGACCTGGCAAGCATAGAGCATATATGGGACAGACTAGACCCTTGGCATATATGTAACAGTTGTGCACCTTCGTCTTTATGTGGGACATTTAAAGCTGATCAATGGCTGTCTCTGACTACTTTGCCTGCCTCTGGATCCTTTTCCCCTAACTGGGCTGTTTTATCTACCCTCAATAAAAGAACTTTGTATTTCTGGAACTTGGTATGCCAAGGCTTGTTGATATGCATATGAGGCCTTTTCTACTCTGGGGAGAAGGGGAGGAGGGGTGTTTGTGGAGGGAGAGGAGAGAAGAGGAAGGGACTTGGAGGAGTGGAGGGCTAGGAAGCTGCAATCAGGATGTAGAGTGAAAAAATAACATTAAAACTACACTTTTAAATGGATAAAGTAAGTGACTTCTATATTATACTTTTGTTTCTATTATATTTTTATACTCTTTAATTGCTGATGAAAGTTGAATCAAAGAGTGAAGCTTTAGCATTCTCTACAAATTCAAGAAAATTGATTTTTTAGAATTTCAGATTCTTTAAAAAGGTTTGTTTCCCTGTAGTTTGATAGTGAATAAAGAGTGGGTTGTTTGACACCAATATCAGTTAGACTTCATACACATGATTAAAGAAGGAGAAAGATAAATTCAGTCTAAGGAATTTGGATAAAATAACTTGAGGTGAGGGAGTGGAACTGATTTAGAGAGGGAAAAGGAATCTAGATTTCCAGAATAAATTTGATCACTAAGAGAATGAATGAATATGAAGAACAGAAATTTGTTGAAGGAAGGTCTAATAACATTGCTTCTGATAGGCTAATTTCAATGTTGAGATCTGGTTAACTCTACTTCTGAGGCATTATCTTGATTGGTTAATAAAAGTCAATGATGGCCAATTAGCTGGACAGAAAGAATGTAGGAAGGTGGGACTTCCTGAGATAGAAACAGGAACCCTGTGTTTTACACAGAGCATTCTCCCTTTCTGCCTAGAGACACAGAAGCAGACCTATTTGAGAGCTCTGGGGGGTAACAACAGGCCACATGGCTGTTTGGGATTAAGTGATCTGTGTTAATTTAGACTACCTAATTAAGAGTCTGCTCAGCTGAGGGCTAAGCATTGAAACACTAAAGGGTCTTAATGTATTTAATTTTGGGGGAACGGGGTGCAGCAGCCTGTAGGGCTCCAGTCAAAGCAATCCAGGCCCTTTGGCCTCCAACTGAAATCCAGCAGCTGTCCCTCCAGGCTACAGGCTATTATGCTGGTCTAATATAATAGTTTGTGGTTATTAATAAGTATCCATCACCTACCCTGCCAGCTTTGCCACCAGACCTCACTGCCATAAAGGCTTCTAAGACAAGTCAGGCCTGACAATCTCACACCAGGCTGCAGGCTGCCCAGCTGGCCTATTATAATAACTTACAATTATTAATTAATATATTAGTTAACAAAGCTTAGGTTGCAGGTGGTGAAGGCCACCGTTGATACAGGGCTCTTTCCCCAGGAAAGAAAAGTCCACCACCAGTTAAGGCAGGCCCAGCATGGTGGTCTCCCCCAAGCCCACTAATTGTTCTGCCAACCTAATCTTACAGTTTATACTTTTTAATAAATGCAACTGATAATTGAATTGCAGTTTCAGAAATTTAATGTGAGGACAATAGGCAATCTAATGCCTAATGGCATGGGGCTTGTGAGAATACAAGGAGAATAACAAGAAAAAGCCACAGGGGTAAGTGGGACACAGTAATGTTTATTTCACATCCAAAAACCTAAAGAGGAGAGAGAGGGTACCTATTTTGTCAGTTCTTACATTCAGGGGAAATAATATGATAAAATCAATAACTATTTCATACAAGAGTAATATGGAGGCTACATTTGAGCTTAAGAAAAACACTTCCCAGGTATTTTATATTGTTTGTGGCTATTGTGAAGGGGGTTGTTTCCCTTATTTCTTTCTCAGTCCATTTGTTTGTGTATGTAGAAGGGCTTCTATTTTTTTTAAATAATTTTGTAACCAGCCACCTTGCTGAAGGTGTTTATCAGCTGTAAGAGTTCTCTGGTGGAATTTTTGGGGTCACTTATGTATACTATCATATCGTCTGCAAATAGGGATAATTTGACTTCTTTGTTTCCAATTTGTATCCCCTTGATCTCCTATAGTTGTCTTATTGTTGTAGTAAGAACTTCAAGTACTATATTGAAGAGATATGGTGAAAGTGAGCATCCTTGTCTTGTCCCTGAGTTTAGAGGAAATGCTTCAAGTTTCTCTCCATTTAACTTGATGTTGGCCACTGACCTGCTGTATATTGCCTTTATTATTTCTAGTTATGGTCCTTGTATGCCCGTTCTCTCCAGAACTTTTAGCATGAAGGGGTGTTGGATTTTGTCAAATGCTTTTTCCACATATAGTGAGATTATCATGTGGTTTTCTTCTTTCATCTTGTTTATATGGTGAATGACGTTGATTGACTTTCATATTTTGTACCATCCCTGCATTCCTGGGATGAAGCCTATTGATCAGGATGTATGATACTTTTGATGTGTTCTTGAATTTGGTTTGCTAGTATTTTATTAAGTATTTTTTCATCAATGTTCATGAGGGAGATTGATCTGAAGTTCTCTTTCTTTGTTGGGTCTTTGTGTGGTTTTAGAATCAGGGTGACTGTGGCCTCATAGAATGAGTTTGGCAGTGTTCTTTCTGATTCTATTTGTTGAAAGAGTTTGAAGAGTATTGGTGTTAGCCACAAACAGTATAAAATACCTGGGTGTAACTGTAACCAAGCAAGTAAAGGACCTGTACAACAAGAACTTCAAGCCCTTGAAGGAGGAAATTGAAGAGGCCATCAGAAGATGGAAAGATCTCCCATGCTCATGGATAGGTAGGATCAACATAAGAAAAATGGCCATCCTACCAAAAGCAATATATAGATTCAATGCATTTCCTAACAAAATAACAACCCAATTCTTTATAGACCTGGAAAAAGCTATTCTCAATTTCATATGGAACAACAAAAAACCCATAATAGCTAAATAAATCCTGTACAATAAAAAAACATCTGGAGGTATTACCATCCCAGATTTCAAGCTGTACTACAGAGCTATAGTAGTAAAAACAGCATGGTAATGGTATAGAAACAGACTAGTAGATCAATGGAATCGAAATGAAGACCCAGAAATGGACCCACACACCTATGGCCACCTAATTTTTGACAAAGAAGCCAAAACGGCACAATGGAAAAAGGACAGCATCTTCAACAAATGGTGCTGGTCCAGGTGGATGTCCACTTGTAAAAGAATGAAGTTAGACCCATACTTATCACCTTGTACAAAACTTAAGTCCAAGTGGATCAAAGACCTTAACTTAAGCCCGGTTACACTAAATCTACAAGAAGAGAAAATGGGAAAAACCCTCGAAATCACTGAAACAGGTGACAACTTCCTGAACAGAACACCAACAGCTCAGACCTAAGACAAATAATTAATAAATGGGACCTCATGAAACTGAAAAGCTTCTGTAAGGCAAAAGACACTGTCATTCAAACAAACGGCAGCGTACAGATTGGGAAAAAATCTTCACCAACCCCACATCTGACAGAGGGCTAATATCCAAAATTTACAAAGAATTCAAGAAACTAAGAAACCAAATAATCCAATTAAATATAATGTGGGAAAGAGCTAAACAGAGAATTCACAAAGGAAGAATTCCTAAATGCAGAAAGACACTTGAAATGCTCAGCATCCTTAATCATCAGAGAAATGCAACTCAAGACTACTCTGAGATTCCATCTCACACCTGTCAGAATGGCTAAGATCAAAAGCTCAAATGACAGCACATGCTGGCGAGGGTGTGGAGAAAGGGAACATTCCTCCATTGCTGGTGGGAGTACAGGCTTGTGCAACCACTACGGAGGTCAATCTGGGGATATCTTAGAAAACTTTGAATAGCTTTGCCTCAGGACCCAGCCATACCACTTCTGGGTATACATCCAAAGGACTCCGCACGGAATCACAAGGAAGTTTCCTCATCCATGTTCATAGCAGCCTTATTTGTAATAGTTAGAAACTGGCAACAACCCAGATGTTCCTCACCCGAAGAATGGATTAAAAAAACTGTGGTATATCTACTCAATGGAATATTACTCAGCTATCAGAACCAAGGAAATCATGCAATTTGCAGTCAATTGCATGGAACTAGAGAAGCTCATCCTGAGTGAGCTAACCCAGACTCAGAAGGATGAACATGGCATCTATTCACTAATAGTCGGATTTTAGCTATATAGTACAGAATAGGTTATCTATACTACAACCAACGCACCAAAGGGAACATGGACATAGATATTTTTTGGTTGTTTGTTTGTGTGTATTTTTGTTTTTGTTTTGTTTTGTTTTGTTTTCTCTCTCTCTTTTTTCACGGGTGGCACTGCCTTTAGGCCCCCAATGTATGAGGAGGCTTTTGGCCCTCATATGACTTCTGAGCCGGGGCAGGGGACTGTTATGCAGGGACACTCCACTCCAGAGGAGGGTGGTGGAAGAGTTAGGGGGTAGAGGGTGGGAGGGAGAGGCTGGGAAGGGGGGAAAGAGGACAATATGATGGAGATGTAACCTGAAGCAACAAATAAATAAATTAAAAAAAGAAAAAACTTCCATCACTACACCTCACTCTTTGGTGGCATCTTGTTCATACTACCACATTATTTTCAGGAATATACCATTGTTAATGAATTTATAAATTATTCCCAGCACTATAAAAAGTTATTGCATTTAGCATTTTAAAATTTCATTTATTTAGTCTGTGGCATGTGATCTTCCAATATGTATTTACAATCTTCTAATTTCTAATTGATTTTGAGGCATTTTATTTGTTTGCTGTTTCTTTTCTTTTCTTTTTTTAAATATAGAATCTTGCTTAGTATCCCAGTATAGACTGGAACTAATGATCTTCTTGTCTATGCCTTCTGATTACTAGGATTATAGGTATTCATTATCATTTCTGGCCTGATATATGATTTGAAACAATCTAAATACATAAGCAATTTAAATAAGAGAAGTAACATTAATCAGCGCACTTCTGGATTTCAGTGGTGTTTTGTTTTGTTTTGCCTTGCTTTGTTTTTGGAACAAAGTATGAAGAAATATTAAATCATTTAGAATAGACCATTACTTAAATGACATAAAGTTGATGCTTGACTTGAAGTTTCTTGTGACCTAAGTAAGACTTGGTTGTGTAAGAAGGAACAGGGATCTCTGAAAGGACATGAATGTCATAAAACAAATTTCCTTTAGCCAGCCATTTGCAGGTTTACAGTTTGATATAAGAACCAGAGTGTAATTTTACCATTAGAGCTCCCAAGCTTAAAGTCAGTGAGTGTTGCCACAGTCCTCACTTATTTCTGAGTAGTCTATGGGAGGTGTGGGATGATACCAAATGTTAATCAAACCACCATGGCACTCATGCCACTGTGAAGATTTAAAGTAATAATGGGCCTTGTGTCATTTAAAATTTGATGGTAGTATGCATGATGGGCCATTCATTTCATTGATAAATGTTTATTATCTCAATAATATCTACTTAAGCTATTTTTGGAATAGAATTACACAATTGTGCCATAAAATAGTTAATGAGTGATCATTTTTCTATTATGTATTATCTGGGTAGGGATTGTTATATCAAGTTAATATATGGTATTATATTTAAATGTTGTGCCAAAATATTTATTCACACCTAGTTAAATGTCTACATGGCTTTCTATTAACTCATCATTTTTAAAAAAGGTATTTTATGCATGGTATTTGACACAATAGAGAGAAAAGAGCCACATAATAATGAATTCTATTACATTTAAGAATAACTAAATAGTCCACTATACACTTAAGGTTTCCCTTGAAGTTTATAACTGTGTCCTAATATTTTACATATACCCTTTAAAATTATATATATCCCAGATTAGAAGCAAATATTTTTAAATGTTGTTTTTATTTCCTCAGATGAGAGCCATATCCAGGCTTTACGAATACATGTATTGGACTGAGCCCAGACTATTTCTATCTCTGATCTACATATCTCTAGGCCCAAGGCTGGACGCTTCCAATCTCCATATAATCTAATCTTCTATAAACTCGGACCATGAAGGCTTCAGCTTCCAGCCTCAAGCAGACATGTTGCTGGATTAAAGTTACTCTATAAATACTCACTCAGGTTTTATAATCTCTGCTATTATATCTTTATTTGCAGAAATTTTACATATTCATTTTTTGGTGTACAGCTATCTACCATTTAATCCTCGAATCAAATTCTGAACCTTACAGTCAAAACTTCTCTTCTTCTTCAAACAGACCCTTTGTCCAACAAGGAAGAGCCTGTCACAGCAAACTACAATGGATGAACTGACCTGAAACTTGAAAACAGTAATAATACAAACTTTAAGATGATTTATAAAGTATGCAAATTCAAAATTAAAATCCTTTAGAAAAATTTATACATTCAACATAATGTAAATTGAGTACCAACTTTGATGTAAATTCTTTGTTTTCCTTGTATGTATATTAAAAATGATTAAGTGAGAGACGGGAGGAAATTTCATTTCTATTTCCCTGGACTTGAGATGGCTGGGAGTTATTTTGCTTTATATTCCCAAATGTTAATATAATGTTCATTTATCAAAGAAATGGCAGGATTTAAGATGACCTTCTTGGGGTTTCCAAATTTCACCCCGCCACCAATCTTTCAGCTTAAATTTTCATTTGTAAATGTCAATTGTTAATTAATTCAATAGATACTAAATTCCTTTGTGTAAAGATTACTATTAGTTTATTCAATAAATATTAACTCTATGACTTGAAAATATTAATTATTATTCAAAATTGAAATTGTTGTAAAGTGAGAACTGAAAACAAGACAGAGGAGATGCATGTTTACATAAATTTTATTCTTATGGTAGACAGAAAACAATAAAACTAGAAAAGCATATATCAGTTCCTGATAAGTCCTAAGTGAACATTAATATGGGTGCAGTGAGTATCAAAAGTTTCCTTGAAGGCATCTATGAGAGAGCACTTAGTTATTTATGGTAATATATTGCCAAGGGGAAGCATTCATGAACAGTCTGGTTTGGAAATAACTTTTATTTGATTAATATATATGATTATATGCAGGGGATTCAGAAGTAGAAAAAGTGATCAGAAGAGATTAGAAAGGATATTTAAAACAAACTCTGTAGGGCATTGAAAAGTGTGAACAGTTTTAAATTTATTCTGAAGTAGAAAAATCCCTCAAGAAGTTTATGAATAATGATGATGATAGATTTTTATCACCCTTTAGTTTTAAAGAAAAAAAATGGATTGAATCTACAGTCTTCATATTAGCTTTGTCCCTGCAAATTTGCTAAAATTAATAACTCCATATTGTTAATCAGTTTTAAAGTTTCATTATAGTTCACCCATTATAGTGCAGTTTATATTAATGTGAACAATAATGTCACCTATCTACCATCACAACACCTTGCAGATGTTTATTTTTGAAACCCTTACACAGACTTTTATCAACATTAATTAATTCTTCATTAATAATTTAATAATTAATTATTTCCAAACTGACCTTTTATTTTCATTGACAATGTGTATTTGAGGCTCCCTGATATATTTTGTAACTGGAGAGGTAATTTCTTTTGCTACTAAATAATATTAATTTTCTGGATGCATTCCAATGCCATTATTCATTAACTCATTGAAGAATATCTCAGCTGCCTCCAAGTTTGACAATTTCAAACATAAGTGTTATAGACAATTTGTGTCTCTTGTGGTTTTACATGTGGACATAGATATCACAATCTTTTCTCTAAAACTCAAGAAGTTAAATTTATTTTCTTTTTTTCCCTGTGTGTATGCTTACTCCCTAAAAAGCTACCAAATTCTTCCAAAGTTATTGTGTCTTTTTATACTCGCACCAACGTGGGTGAGGGGAAGAAAGGAAAGAACAAAAGAAAGGGAGAAGTGACTTTTCATCCTCTTATTCCTCAGCATTTGGTGGGGATGGTGTTTGAGTTTTTGAGTTTTCTCATTTGTTTTTATACTGTTCAATAGCTAGTGGTAGTCATTGTTGGAATTGTAATATTTAATGGTATATGAGGGTGAATATTCTTTCTCATATAGGCCACCTACATTTTTTCTCATAAAACTTCTATTTTAACATAATGACCACATAAAACTTCTGTTTTTTGATTACTTAGAAAGTCTGGATCAGTCATTAAAGTAATTTGAAGGATATTTAGTTCTTCATTTAGATACATGCTTTGAAGTTTGCTCCAGGTCAGTGATGTGCATTTTCCTTCTTTAAAGATTGTGTACGTGTGTGTGTGTGTGTGTGTGTGTGTGTGTGTGTGTGTGTGTGTGTGTGTGATGAAAGCAATATGTGATTTTTTTATAAAGGTTTCCAGTCAATCCTAATCTATTATTGGAAAAGACAACACATTAACTTTTTATATTTTTCCTACTTTTCTCTGTGAATGATCAGCTCAATTTTAAAAATATGTTGACAAAATATAATATAATAAGATGAAGCAAAAACTATCATATCAGAATTGGGCACAGCAAACCAACAAGAGGAGAAAAGTACCATGGGTAGGCACAAAAGTCAGAAACCCAAAGCCAGGAGTTCCATTAAGAAAAAAAAAAAATGTGTGTATGTGTGTGTGTGCGTGTGCGTGTGTATGTTTGTGTGTGTGTGTGCATGTATGAAAAGCCATAATATAGACACAGAGGACCTTGTGCAGACCCATGTAGGCCCTGTCCTTTGGACTTCAGTCTCTATGAGCTCATATGCATTTGCTTAGTTGATGTAGGAGGCCTTGTTCTCCTGTTGCCATCCATCCTCTCTGGCTCTTACAATCTTTCTGCATCATCTTTCTTGGGATTCCCTGGGCTCCGAGGGAAGGAGTTTGATGGAGACATCCAATTCAGACTCTCTGCATATGTCTGCCTGTGGTTCTATGTATCTCTTCCCATCTCTTTGCTGCAGGATGAAGCCTGTCTGTTGATGACTGAATAAGGCAATAATCAATGAGGATAGCAGAATATCATTTGGAGGTATTTTATTGATAGTTTTCTTTTTACATCATTACTGCTTGGTTTTTAGCTCTCTGGACTATATAGTGTCTGGCTCTTTTGGAAACAGGAAGGTGGCTCAGCAGGTAAAGGCACTTACTTAGCAAACCTGACCACCAGACAAATCCTATAACAGAGAAGTGGAAATGGGCACAGAGTCCCATCCATAACCAGACTCTATTAAAATTAATAGTTCCTGGCAGCAGGAAAAACAGTTCTATTTCATAGGATAACAGTAGATATATCCAACACACCCTGGGATATGGTACCAGTTCAGGAAAGAGTTTGCAAACACAGAAGGACTCCATGTTGTTTTGTGTTTGCTTTATTTTCGGATACACTTTTTGTGTTTTTGTTTTACATTGTTGTTGAATTTCTTTAATAACAAATATGAATTTAGATGGGTAAAGAAAAGGGGTGGTGCCTCTGAGCTAGTGAAGGGAGCGAAAATAAATTGTCTAGAAAACTTTCAAATATGAAAATAAAATGGATAGTTATTAAAAAATCTTTTTTATCAAATGTTATTCTTATAGATAAGAAAGTGGATTGTAAAAGCAGTTGTGATATAAGGAAAATGGTTCAGAATAATTTTAGGGTTGAGTGCAAACTATTTGCTGCTCTTATGTGATGTGACTGTGAAAGAAAGCACACAAGTATACAGACAAGGCATAATAATATGTCACCAGCCTGAATGCGGCTATTAAAAGCAGATAATCTCATGTTTTCAAGTGTCATTTATTGCAAGTTGTGTAAAATAGTTACTGGTAAAATCTTGAGACAATTTTTATTTCTGTTAATTTTCTTCTAATTTCACTTTTCTTTGTTTTTTATGTACATCTATGTTTATATGTGTGGGCACACATGTGTCATGATGTGATTTTAGGGGTCATAAGACATCTTTTATACATTACTTCTCTATTTCAAAATTGTGGCACTCAAGTAGGGAGCGTAGGTCACTGGGTTTGAGAGCAGTTTTCTTTACTCACTGAGTCATTGCACTGCCCCTACTTTTTAACTGCTCTCTCTTTTTTTTCTCTTAATGGTTGTCTGTAGAGTTAATATTTTGTTTTTTGTATGAGTTTAATTACTATGAAGTTAATTTTTTTACCAAAATGTTATGACCTGGGATGCAAGTTAGGTAAAGATCTGGTGGTGATGTATCCTCAATATATCAGTGTATTGAAGACCTTGATTTCTTTTTTAAGGTGATGATTTCAAAATGATAAATAACATTTTACCTTTGAATTCCATTCAACAATGCCTTAAGGTATAGATCACAATAGTTTGGGTTCTTGTTAAACTTTAATAATTTCCTGCAATTTCTATGGGTTAAAATAATAGATACTCTGTATAAGGTCTTGTCTGTCTGTTGATTAGCAGTGCATAATAGCTTGGAAAATAAAAACAATTACAGGAGATTAATTTCATCACAAAATGAGACTTGGGAAAAAGTACATCACAAAAACGTAGTCTCTTTATTTGTTTAGGCAAAACCACAGAGGGAAAAACAATTGCTGCACTTGAAAACCGGACCATCTATTCTGGAGGGAAGTCTAGTGAGTGTAACAAAGTGTCTAAACCAGTCTTTGAATTTAGTTTTCTTTAGATCTTGTTAAAGCTGGACTGTTAGGAGGCCTCTGAGTCACACACACTGTCTACCTAGATGATGGTAAGAATCCCTGTTAGGTGATTAACGGCACTTCCATTGTTTGTTGTTTGACTTCCCCATATTTCCTCCTTAAGCCTTTCATCTGGTACCAGATCCCTTTTTGGCAATACTTGTCATGAAGAAGTCAAAAGATATGTGGCAGCCATAATGTAAGGTGTGACATTTATTGGGTTCCACAAAAATATTTCCTTTGCTGTAACAACTACAAATCTTTTAGATTCACAAATAATAACTTGTTTCTTTAGGTGACTCTATAGTATTTTTACCTCCCAAATAAGAAGGCAAATACATTATTTGTCCAAATCATGATTAAATCAAATAAAATGTACTAAAATTGCTTCTGCTATTTTTATTGTTTTTATGGATGTGTATAAAAACTTTGCATTCTAAATTATGTATCAGAAAGAAGTTGAAAGTTTTATTACTTCCATTCCTATATGAATACGGGAGTCCCATTCCAAATTTCTCATGTGATGCTTCTGAAGTCTGGTTTCCACATGTTAAAAACTGGTTTCCACATTTTAGGAATTTAAGGTCTCTGTACCCAGAAAGGTTGATGTTTCCAAATATCCAGATAGCAGAGGCAACCATTTAATTGTAAAATGAAGAAACACAATGTTGATACTATTTGATTGGCTTGTGATGTCAAAACTTCCTTTTTCATGCACCTTGTTAAAAGGCTCTATTCAAAACCCTCTGTTGTACACTAGTAACTATATGGAATTAAGTTGTTTGTCTAATGTAATTACTTATCAGCAATGATGAAGTTAAACTTTGCTTGTGTTCGCAAATCAAGCAAGGTTGCCATCATTATTTTTGAGTCATCTTTTTTGTCTATTGAGAGATTCTTCAGGTCTTGTCTCTATTTTGATTTGCTTAAACCAAAAAAAAAAAAAGAGTAACTTTACTTGATTTGGTATATAGGGAGGCATGGTTTCCAGGAACTGATACGTCCCACAGAGTTTGCCACATTCGTACTTAGTACCTACTCTCATCCACTATCTTTGCATAAGACACCTTCTGTGAACATGAGGTAAACTAATGAAGGCCTTATAAAATTCTTGAACTACACTAATGGAACACTAAGAGTGACCACTAAGTTCATTTGTAACAAAACAAAATGAGAGTCCAAAAATCCTAGAATGGTCATAAATACCGAGCAGACAGGAGCTCCTGAGAGGAAACATCCCGCTAAGACATAGGAGCAGCTTAGTAAATGTTGTAGCAAACAACAAAGCCTTAATATGTGAATAATAAGATGACTGCATTCATAGAAACACTTGCAACTGAAATTTCAAAAATTAACTATATTTCATTTATTATCTCTCTGTGTGTACATGTGCATGCATGCATGCATGCAAGTGTGTATATGTGTGTGCGTGTGTGCATGTGCACCACACATATGTTGAACTCAGAAGACACCTTGCAGGAATCAGTTGGCTCCTTCTACCACATGGGTCCTGCTGATAAAACTCAGGCTTGGTGGTAGATGCCTCTACCTATGGCACCATCTCACCTACAGCTGAATGTTGGTGGTGAACTTTTTGTATCTTTTTTTGCTGAAAATATTACAAAGATATAAGTACATTCATTGTTTATTTTTCCATATCCCAGTTTTCTCACACATATATCATTTTAATTCTCTCTATATAAATGCTAGTGTTCTCAAAGTTTAATAAAATATAAATGTAACTGAAATATTCTTTAAGTATGCAATTAAAAGAGATAGAGTACAGGATCTTTTATGTTTAGTTTTGTTACAAATTATTTATATTAATTATATAAATCTTAAAACTTATTTCAGTGTATTTAATACAAAATACTTATTGGAACATGATGGAAGTAAAATGGATGCTAAGCTACTAGTACTTTTGTGTGTCATTTTGTTTGATGATTTCAAGTTGATTAACTATAACTTACATATACTTTGATGAAAATGTATTTCTTAGTGCATTTGCTTCAGTTAAGAGCTGGTTAGTCATCCAATGAAAATTAAAATGATGTAAAGAAATTATATACTTAGATAAAAGACTGGAAAGGCAGTTGGGGGAAACTTTCCTCTGAAAACTCCCAAAAGTTCTGAATGTAGCATGGAAAAGCTTTTTAAAATATCAAGAGCCAAGCAACATTTGCTTATCCAAATATAAAGAGATAGAGAGGTGGTCTTCAAAAACCTCAAGAGATCTGTAGAATATGACATTCAAAGATGTTTTAACTTAAGATTTTTTTTTTTTATATTGAGAAATGTCAGCTCCTGAAAGCAACCCCTATTCTACTCTAAGTAGATGATCAGCATCCAAGAATCTCCAATTGGAGATGGTTGCATTAGTGGCAAGCTTGTCACTGGGCAAGAAAAATTTCTTGCTTCAACTGTAGAAAGACTGTTGTCCTAAAAGGACAAAACTTAGAGAAGCAGGTTAGTCAGAAGCCTAGCTCTGCCAAGACAGAATAGACAAGTCCTTCATAATTCCTGCTTTATAATTAATGTCTGTCAGAGAAATGGGGCCAAAGGCTGAAGACAGATGCTCTAATGTATGGAGAGAAATTGAGAACTGTCCATGCAGTCAGTTGTCTGTCATTTCTTAGTTTTGGAAGCTGCTGGCTCTGCACTTTCTCTATAATCAGATATATTTATCCTTCTCAGGTCTCTGATGTGGTTAAAAACTAGATAGTTATAGTGTCATAGCTAAATTTTGAGTTGTTTAGGAATTAAGAGTGTGTTCTGGATCTAAGAAAATGATTTTAAAATTGTGATGCAAGTTAGAATGGAAGCTGAGTTGGATATAGAACTTTAAACTCATGGAGATGGTTAGATAGAAGAATGTCAAATTTAGGTGTCAAATACATATGGACTAGACATTGGGAATGCATGTCATGTCTTATAATTTTCATAATTGTGGCTTAATTATTCTTGTTTTGTATTGTATTTGTTGTTATAAAAGAAAGAGCCATTTTTTGGACTAAAAGGGGGAGCTGGTGAAGGGAATAAGATATACCTTAAACTTAAAAAAAAAAAGAAACAGATGAGGGTGTATGAGGGGGAAGAGGATGGGAAGGTGGGAATGGAGGAGGGAGTAGCGGGGGGATTGTGATTGAGATGTAACTTGAAGAAATAAAAATAAAATAAAATTTAAAAAAATATATCAAAAGAGACACACAGCATCCTGGAATAATTGTAGTATATCTAAAGCAAGACAAGAACCTGGAAAAATAAGGAAGGCACTGTAGGCCTTTAACCTGACAACAGTAAAAGAACCTAGAAGTTCATAGACTTTTATTTTTCATTCTCAGTACTGCTTGGGGTCAAGCCCCAGGCTCTGTGCATGCCAAGCAAGCACCTTGCCTCTAAGCTGCTTCCCCAACTGAGTGTTCAGATTGTTAAATGCAGATTAAAGGTCCTAACATAGGGAAAAGGAAAAGCTGACTCAGGATGGTGGTGAACTGATAAAAAGGGAACAAAGACAATTGTTCAGGTGAATGGAGGACACAATGCTCAGCTTCAGGAAAATCAAAGAAGAGAGAGTTCTGGGAGCTTACAATTGACATACACCAGGAACCCCAATAACCATGGTCTGGGCATCACAAAATATCAAGCACAGATTTCATTGATTTTTTTTTTTCTGCAAGTAGTCTTATTGTTCTGTATGGGAGATGCAATTATATTGCACTTAACTAAGCCCTCACAAGTATTTCTATAAGGAAAACCAAATTATTACACTAAAAAAAATCATTTATAAGACATCTGGCAAATAAGAATCTACCAGAGAGCAGACATAGTGAAGCAGAGAAGTACAGATGCAGACGAACAAGTGGCAGATTTAGATAATTTAATGGTGAATTATCATATGAGCATCATATTACTTATTACATTACCCACAGGGAATATCAGACGCACTGAAAAAAATCAGATTTAAAAAAACTAAACAAAAATTTCTAGAAATACAAAAATAAAAAATATGAAATTAAAAGTTTAAATTTATACCTAATAAAGTAAAAAGCAGAAAATTCTGCTTGTAAAATTATGAAACTAGGTGACTGATCAAAAGAAAATGTCCAGAAAAAAAGCACAAAGGGACAGGGAAAAACAAAAGGCTTTGCATAGAAGTGATAGAGAGAGAAGAGCCTGAAGACATGGAATCCTAAACAGGAAGTCCAGAAAACTAGAGCAGAGATTCATGACAGCCACTGAATCTTGGGCAAAACTAAGGATTCAAGTCCTAGAAGCAGAAAAACGAAAGTTCAGAAATGTAGGATACAAAGCAAAACCTTGTAAAAGTATCTGGAATGAGCAAAAAGAGAAAAAAATATATAGCTGTAGTGAAAGGACTGTCTATTAGAATGCTAGAATGGAAAATAAACCAGAAGCAGGAAGGCAGCAGAAGCAAGTCTCCTTTGTAGCAAGGTACACTGTAGCACCTTGTGTCTCAGCTGCACAACAAGGCTTAAGCACATTTCATAGCACCCATGAAATAAGCTAATTTGTTGAACCTAGAGCTGACACTTGTCGACCTACCCTCCCATGTTAGCATTCTGTCACAGAAATGTTACTGACATACTCAGCTAACATGGGACCATTCTGTAGTAGAGCAGATGCCCTATGACCAGCATCCCCAAGAGAAGGCTATTTGAAGATCCTGAAACTGTGAGAAGCCAAGGATGATAAAGGTAGTGAGTGTTTTGTAATCCTGGAAATGCAGACAACTGCCAGTAAATTTCCAGAGGCTGTGGAGAAACAAGACCAAGTCCTATAGAATTTTTTAGACAAGGTTGATTGATAACTCTTCATTTCAACAATCAAGCCTCAGAACACTGAGAAAAGAAATGTATGTTTTCCACATTTTTGGTATTCTGTTATGTTTGCATCTCTGGGAAACTAACCACTCAGTTGCAGAGAAGTTGAAGATCTCTATTATCATTTTTTTAATTCAATAGTTTTGCTATTAGCTCATTAGTAACATTAAGAGAAAATCTAACTAAAGCTTCAAACATTGCAGTGAGTATCAGATTAATGTGTCTCAAGAAAGAACATTATTTAGTTAATAGCAAACACATTAAACAGGAGACTGTGTTTGTATTATGATTTTCAAAAATCAACTAATGAATTGGAACATATCAGAATGCTTTGGTATTGTGTACACTACACCTTATTGCACTGTTTTACCAGTGTGTTCCTGTGTTTGTATACAATAGTATACATTTACATATGTGTGTGTTATTATGTACATGTATTAATCAGAGTACCAAATTATCAATTCTTATTATGTAGTTGAATACCTCAATGTATCTGTATAAAAAACATTTGTGGCTGCAATCCAAAATTGCTTTAACAACTGGGACATTTTGTAATCATATGCTTTTATACTATTTAATTTTCCTATGATTTTCAGGTCCATACCCCAGTATGATACCATGTCTAAAATTCAATATGGACATCTCTTGAAAAGATAACCAAGATTTTCCTCTACTCTCCAAGCAGGCACACACAAACCTGTATACACAAGTGTAGGCATATCATAAATACATACAAATGCATATAAATACAAAAAATGATGAGATGGTAAAAACTTTTCTCAAGCAGTGAGCTCTGGGAGAAGTTGAATCAGATGAGGCTCAATTTAACAGAATATGCAAAAGATTTTTACAAACTCTAGATAAATACAAAACTGATAGTAGAACCAATGAAGGTTGTTGGTATGTGAAAGTGGCAGCTGCCTCCACCTCTGAAAAGCAATGATTGTGGTACAAAGATTATGAAGCATTAGCAGGCAAAATTCAATGACAAATATGACTGATAATGTTTCACAGTCAAGTTTGTCCCCATTGAAATTCATAATTAGTTCAAGGCTTGTAGAAATAATTAATTAAATTAATAGGCAGTATTTAGGTTATATTTAATTGGTTCAGTGGTTGTTAATCCTTAACCCACCATTATAAATGAGCACATAGACACCACATGGATTTTAACAAGCCTTGGCCTGAATTGAGCAATCTTGGCCCATCTAAGCTAGCTCTTAATTCTATTTCTGAATAAAGCCCCTATTACATATATAAATGTACCCTGGGCTGTTTTTCTCCATGCTGTGCCAATCAATGCTCAAGGTCACATGGAATGGGGTTCTTTTCTCTAAACCATGTAATGTATTTTTTCTACTCTTTGCTTGTTCCTTGAGACTTCTTCCCAAGAACATCTCTGCTTCAGAAGCCTGCACCTTAGTCCTGCCTACCTCTATCTTTACCCAATCTCAGGTCTCAGCATTTATTCAACCAGAGACAATGTAAGTAACAGACAGCAAGCAGGATCAATTAATTAACATTTAGAATGCATAACATCACCCCATCAAAGGCTTTTTGAACTCATTGGCATAGGTGACAACTTCCTGAACAGAACACCAATAGCTCAGGCTCTAAGAACAACAATCAATAAATGGGACCTCATGAACCTGAAAAGCTGCTGCAAGACAAAGCACACTGTCATTACAACCTACAGCAACCTACACATTGGGAAAAGATCTTTAACAACTCCACATATGAGAGAAGGCTAATATCCAATTTTTTCTTTTCTTTTTATTTTTATTTATTACTTCAGGTTACATCTCCATCATAGTACCCTCTTTAAATCCATCCCAGTCCTGCCCTCCCACTCTACCCCCATCCCTTCTATCTCACTCTTTCGGAGTGGAGTGTCCCTACATATCAGTCCCCTGCCCCAGTTCACTAGTCATATGAAAGCAAAGAGCCTCCTCATACACTGGAGGCCCACAAGGCAGCACCTCTAGGGCAATGTGTCTCATTGACAGGAAAAAAAAAAGTCTATGTTGATGTTCCCTTTGATGCATTCATTGTAGTATAGTTATCCTATACTATATGGCTATAATCCGATTGTAAGTGAATAGAAGACATGTGCATCCTTCTGAGTCTGGGTTAGCTCACTCAGATGAGCTTCTCTAGTTCCATCCATTTGGCTGCAAATTGCAAGATTTCGTTGTTTATGATAGCTGAGTAATATTTTTTGTGTAAATGTACCACAATTTTTTTTTTATCCATTCTTCGGTTGAGGGACATCTGGGTTGTTTCCAGTTTCTAGAAATTACAAATAAGGCTTCTATGAACATAGATGAGAATATGCCATTGTGGTTTGGTGAGGAATCATTTGGGTGGATACCCAGAAGTGGTATAGGTGGGTACCGAGGCAGAGATATTCCAAGTTTTCTAATATATTGCCAGACTGACCTCCATAGTGGTTGCACAAGAATGCACTCCCACCAGCAATGGAGGAGAGTTCCCCTTTCTCCATAACCTCCCCAGCATGTGCTGTCATTTGAGCTTTTGTTCTTACCCATTCTGACAGGTGTGAGATGGAATCTCAGAGTCGTCTTGAGTTGCATTTCTCTGATGATTAAGGATGCTGAGCATTTCTTCAAGTGTCTCTCAGCCATTAGGGATTCCTCCTTTTTGAATTCTGATTAGCTCTGTTCCCCATTTTTTTGATTGGATTATTTGGTTTCTTGGCATTTAATTTCTTGAGTTCTTTGTAAATTTTGGATATTAGCCCTTTGTCAGATGTGGGGTTGGTGAAGATCTTATCCCAGTCTGTAGGTTGCCATTTTGTTTGAATGACATTGTCTTTTGCCTTACAGAAGCTTTTCAGTTTCATGAGGTCCCATTATTGATTGTTGGTCTTAGATCCTGAGCTGTTGGTGTTCTGCTCAGAAAGTTGTCACATGTGTTGATGAGTTTGAGGATTTTCCACACTTTCTCTTCTAATAGATTTAGTGTGTCTGGCCTTATGTTAAGGTATTTGATCCACTTGGACTTAAGTTTTGTAGAAGGTGATAAGTATTCATCTAGTTTCATTCTTTTACATGTAGACATCCAGTTTCACCAGAACCATTTGTTGAAGATGCTGTCCTTTTTCCATTGTATGGTTTTGGCTTCTTTGTCAAAAATTAAGTGACCTTAGGAATGTGGGTTCATTTGTGGGTCTTCAGTTCGATTCCATTGATCTATTGTTCTGCTTCTATACCAGTACCATGCTGTTTTTATTACTATTGCTCTGTAGTACAGTCTGAAATCCGGCATGCTGATAACTCCAGATATTTTTTATTGTACAGGATTATTTTAGTTATTCTGTTTTTTTTTCTGTTATTCCATATGAAGTTGAGAATTACTTTTTCCAGGTCTATAAAGAATTGTAGTGGTATTTTGATAGGAATTGCATTGAATCTATATATTTCTTTTGGTAGAATGGACATTTTTATTATGTTGATCCTACCTATCCATGAACATGGGAGATCTTTCCATCTTCTGGTGGCCTCTTCAATTTCTTTCTTCAAGGACTTGAAGTTCTTGACAAACATGTATTTCACTTGCTTGGTTAGAGTTACCCCCAGGTAGTTTATATTGTTTGTGACTATTGTGAAGGGTGTTGTTTCTCTAATTTCTTTCTTAGCCCACATATTTTTTGTATAAAGAAGGGATTCTGATTTTTTTCTGAATTAATTTTGTATCCAGCCACCTTGATGAAGGTGTTTATTATCTGTAATAGTTCTCTGGTGGAATTTTTGGGTTTGCTTATGTATACTGTCATATCATCTGCAAATAGGAATAATTTGACTCCTTTATTTCCAATTTGTATCCCCTTGATCTCCTTTCATTGTCCTATTGCTCTAGCAAGAACTTCAAGTACTATGTTGAAGAGATATGGTGAAAGTGGACATCCTTGTCTTGTCCCTGAGTTTAGAGGAAATGCTTCAAGTTTCTCTCCATTTAATTTGATGTTGGCTACTGGCTTGCTGTATATCATCTTTATTATTTCTAGGTATGGTCCTTACATGCCCATTGCCTCCAGGACTTTTAGCATGAAGGGGTGTTGGATTTTGTCAAATGCTTTTTCAGCATCTAGCGAGATGATCATGTATTTTTTTTCTTTCAACTTGTTTATATGGTGAATAAACATTGATGGATTTTCATATGTTGAGCCATCCCTGCATTCCTGGGATGAAGCCTACTTGATCATGGTGCATGACACTTTTGATATTTTCTTGTATTTGGTATACCAGTATTTTATTAAGTATTTTTGCACCTAAGTTCATGAGGAGATTGGTCTGAAGTTCTCTTTCTTTTTTGGGTCTTTGTGTGGTTTAGGAATCAGGATGACTGTGAATATCTATGCCCCAAATACAGGGCACTTACATTTGTAAAAGAAACTCTTCTAAAGCTTAAATCAAACATAGATCCCCACCCATTTGTAGTGGGAGACTACAACATGCCACTTACAACAATGGACAGGTGATTAAGACAGAAACCAAACAGAGAAATAATGAATCTAACTGAGCTCATGAACCAAATGGACCTAACAGATATCTACAGAATGTTTCACCCAAACACAAAAGAATACACCTTCATCTCAGCACCATGGAACCTTCTCAAAAATTGACCATATAGTCGGACACAAAGCTAGCCTCAACAGATACAAGAAAATTGAAAATACCCCTTGTATCTTATCAGACCACCATGGTATAAAGCTGGACTTCAATAGCAACAGAAATAACAGAAAGCCTACACACTCCTGGAAACTGAACAACTCTTTAATTGATGACTACTGGGTCAGGGAAGAAATAAAGAAGGAAATCAAAGTCTTCTTAAAATCCAATGAAAATGAAGGCACAACATACCCAAACCTATGGTACACAATGATAGCTGTGCTATGAGGAAAGTTCATAGCACTAAGTGCCTTCAAAAATAAAATTGTGACAGCTGATATAAGCAAATCAATAACTGAACTGGAAGAACTGAAAAAAAAAAAGAAAAAGAAAAACTCCCAAGAGGAGCAGAAGGCAGGAAATCATCACACTTAGGGCTGAAATCAACAACTTAGACACAAAAAGAAAGATACAAAGAATCAATGAAAGCAAGAGTTGGTTCTTTGAAAAAAATCAACAAAATAGACAAACCCTTAGCCAAATTAACTAAAAGGCAGAGGGAAAAACCCAAATCAACAAAATAAGAAATGAAAAGGGAGGAGAAATAACAAAAGATATTAAGGAAATCCAGAGAATCTTTAGGTCCTAATTTAAAAATCTATATTCCCCCAAATACAGAAACCTAAGCAAAATGGACAATTTTCTTGATAAATCCCACTTACCAATGTTAAATCAAGATCAGGTTAACAGATTAAACTGCCCTATAACTCCTAAGGAAATAGAAAGAGTCATTAAAAATCTCCCAAACAAAAAAGCCCAGGGCCAGATGGTGTCAGCACACAATTCTACCAGACCTTCAAGAAGAGCTAATACCAATACTCTTCAAACTCTTCCACAAAATAGAATCAGAAGGAACACTGACAAACTTATTCTATGAGGCCACAGTCACCCTAGATCCTAATATCCAAAATTATAAAGAACTCAAGAAATTAAACACCAAGAAACCAAATAATGCAATCCAAAAATGGGGAATAGAACTAAACTGAGAATTCACAGAAGATGAGTCTCTAATAGCCTAGAGACACTTGAAGAAATACTCAACATCCTTAATCATCAGAGAAATGCAACTCAAGATGACTCTGAGATTCCATCTCACACCTGTCAGAATGGTTAAGATCAAAAACTCAAATGACAGCACGTGCTGGCGAGGTTGTGGAGAAAGGGGAAAACTCCTCCATTGCTGGTGAGAGTGCAAACTTGTATATCCACTATGGAACTCATTCTGGTGATATCTTAGAAAGCATGGTCTAGCACTACCTCAAGACCCAATCATACCATTCCTGGGTATCCAAATAATTCTTCACCAAACCACAAGGACATATCTTCAAGTATGTTTGTAGAAGCTTTATTTGTAATAGCTAGAAACTGGAAACAACCCAGATGTCCTTCAAAGGACAAATGGATAAAAAACAAAACAAAACGAAACAAACAAACAAAAAACTGTGGTACATTTACACAATGGAATACTACTCAGCCATCAGAAAGAAGCAAATCATGCAATGTGAAACCAAATTGATGGAACTAGAAAAGCTCATCCTGAGTGAGCTAACTCAGACCCAGAAAGATTCACATGGCATCTATTCACTTATAACTGGATTTTAGCCATATAGTACAGGATAAATATCCTATAATAAGCAGGTCAAAAGGAACAGGAACATAGACTTTGTTATCTGTCAGTGTTCACTTTGCTCTGCTGCCATGTAGGCCCCCAGTGCAAGAGGAAGATCTTAGCCCTCATATGACTGCTGAACTGAGGGGAACTGATTTGTAGGGCACCTCACAGAGGAGGAGTAGATTAGGTGGGAGGAAGGGGAGGAGGGTGAAAGGGTGGTATTGGGGGGGTAGAGGGCAGGGACTGTGATCAGAAGTAACTTGAAGTAATAAATAAACAGTAAAAAAGGGAAGATTTTAAAAAGTAATTAATAATTCAACATGTTTGTGTATTTATATATATATATGCACATATATAATAGTAGAGGGACAAAGATATATAACCCAATTGTATATATGTATATGTATATATATGAAGTTTTTAATATTTATATTATGAAATAATTTAATGAACAAAAAAGGCAAGTTGTGTGACTTGATCGTTAAATACCCAAATATGTGATAAGCATCATGCTTAATCATAATACAGTCTCAATATTTCCCTTCTCTCCTCCCTCCCCTGTATCTATCTCTTGTCTCTGTCTCTCTACCTCTGTTTGGATGCAAAACCAAGATAATTGTTGTGTTTTTAAAATTGCAAATAAACACCTCTTCCTTTGCTTTTGGATGGCCTGTGACTCTAAAATCCAACACTAAAGTAGGATGACAATTCACACAGTATTTACATTAGGTAAGATGAAAATTCTTGAAATGGGGTAAGTGTACAGAAGGATGTGCTGTGTCATATGGAAGCACTGTGGTTTTAAAAAAAGACTTGAGCATTTATGGAGTTGAGTATCAACCCCCAAAGATCCAAAATATATCCTCTGTGGATAAAACTGTAGTTCATTTTTCTCTAGACTTCATACTCAATCTTAACTATTTGGGTTTTGTTGAGGTAAATGATGAGTTGTTGATTGGGTACAGATTTTGACATGCTATCGTATGTAGTGTGAAATCATACTTTAAATAGAAACATAAATATTTTAATATACTATTTGGCCAATAAACATAGGTAGTAGATAAACTAGCCCATAGGCAGAACTTTTTCTTGTTAACTTCAAAGTCTTAAGTTATTTTCTTTCTAGCTGGCTGTGCTACTGTTGAAGCAAAAATAGACACTCTAAAGATATCATCATTCTTATTTCTAACTGGGGAACTTTTAATATTAATTTTGGAACTCAGTAGGTTTTAATAGATTCCCTACTAGACTTTTTCTCTAATGTTCTAATAGAAATGGACTAAGGAATAACCCTAGCAATTCTGCCTCCCAGTGCCCTCTCCTGGACCTGTTCTCAGAGCCTGGTCTCTTCCCCTATGTTCTATGGTGCCTTTAGAGATGGTTCCCTTGTTTTTAATGATTATTTATTATCTCAAGTTACATCTCCATCACGGTCCTCTCACTCCACCCCTTTCGCCCATCTCCCAACCTTCCCACCTTCCCCCACCTATACTACTCCTTTTGTGTGGGGTACCCTACATATCAGCCCCCCCTCAGTTCAGTAGTCATATGAGCTTTCTCTTGCACAGGGGCCTACATGTCAGCTCCACTAGGGCAAAGTGTTCTACTAACAGGTAACAAAGTCTGTGTTCCTGTTCCTTTTGATCTATTGGTTGTAGGAGAGTTATCCTGTACTATATGGCTAAAATCCAACTATAAGTTGGGTCTGGGTTAGCTCACTCAGGATGAGCTTTTCTAGTTCTATCCATTTGGCAGTAATTGCATGATTTCCTTGTTTCTGATAGCTGAGTAGTATTCCATTATGTAAATGTACCACAGTTTTTTGTTTGTTTGTTTTTTGTTTTTGTCCATTCATCAATTGATGGTCATCTGGGTTGTTTCCAGTTTCTAGCTTTTACAAATAAAGTGCTATGAACATACTTGAGGAGATGTCCTTGTGGTTTGGTGAGGAATCATTTGGATGTATACCCAGGAGTGGTATGGCTGAATCTGAGCTATTCCAAGTTTTCTAAGATATTGTCAGACTGATTTCCATAGTGGTGTATAAGTTTGCACTCCCACCAGCATAACAGGGAAACCTACAGATTTGGAAAACTTCTTTACCAACCCTACATCTGACAGAGGGCTAATATCCAAAATTTATAAAGAACTCAAGAAATTAAACACCAAGAAACCAAATATCCAATCAAAAAAATGGGGAACAGAGTTAAACCTAGAATTCACAAAAGAGGAATCTGTAATGGCTGAGAGACACTTGAAGAAATGCTCCACATCCTTAATCATAGAGAAGTGCAACTCAAGACGACTCTGAGATTCCATCTCACACCTGTCAGAATGGCTAAGATCAAAAGCTCAAATGACAGCACATGCTGGAGAGGTTATGGAGAAAGGGGAACACTCCTCCACTAATGGTTTCTTACTTAATCCCGCCCCACTTTATTTGCTCCAGAGCCCATATACACCACTCTCTGAAGGAAATCTACATTCAGACAGTCACCTTCATATTCCTCCAGATCCTTCTACTTCCCTTGGTCTCTTCGGTGGGTCCTGAAATCTTTTCTACCTACATCATCCAGCTTCCCTTATATATGACTCAAAGTTCACTCACAGAAATGATAGAAGTAAAAGCCTGTATTAGTGTTTGCATTAACTCCCCCCATACCACTCAGCTCTTCTTCCTTACATCCATTAGTAAGATAAAGATCATATATGATGGATAATAGAGTTTAGAATAGTGGGGTTTTTTGGTTTCATTTTTTTTTTTTTTTGAGAGTTACAAGGGAAAAGGGTGGATATAAAAGTATAGGGAGATGAGATCGGGGCACAGGATGTGTAGTTCACTATCTATAAAAAATTATGATGGTTGGATAAAGTTGAACAATGGCACAGAGATTTTAATTTTGATTAATTCTAATTCCCCCTTTCTAGAATGTTGTGTTATGAAAAAACATTCTAAAGCACATTTAAAGTGTATTATGTTCAGTAACCTTTATACTGTAGAAAACATTACAAGATAACTGCATTTATGGAATATTGGCCAATAAGGTTCTGACCTGAAAAGCAATGACCCCTTTATTTAGAGACAAGATATGATTTATGCCTTAAGTGTTTAAAATTTTGCTTGGTATAGGTTATATTAAAATCGCTTATATTAGATAACTGTATTTATTGTTTCTTCAACTATTTCTGAAACATTTTGGATTTATAAGAGTGATTTTCAACCTTGGATATAAAAGGATTATTTTATAACATTTTATAACTCCCAGGCTCACTCTCAGAACAATCATTATCAAGTATCTATGGGGAGGACAGAGTAAGCATTTTCAGGGATTCCCAGATTCAGAAAAATTTTTGGTATTTCAATGTATAGTTCTGCTTATAATTGACATGTCTTAAAGAAATATAATAAAAAATAGAGTGCAGCCATTAAATGCATTGTGTTTTCTCCTATCCTTATGGGACTATTTCTAGTCCACTTCCCACCACTGCTGTTAAAAGCCACATCAGAACAATCTTTTGGAGACTTTCCATTACTGTGAATTATACTTTTATGTTTAGTGGTTGTAAAAGACCCATTGGTATTTACTTTTTTAATTCCATAAAACTTTGTTTAAAGTCCCTCATTCAAATAGTTTATTTGAGGATAACTTAAGGCCAGAGAGAGCTCAGAGGTTAAGAGCGTGCTCTACTCTTGATGAGGACCAAGGTTCATTTCCCAGTATCCATACTAAGTGCTACAAAACAACCTTCAGTCTAGCTCCAGGGAATCTGACCTGCCTTTTAGCTTTCACACATGTGGCACACAAATATATGCTCAGGCCTACATTCATACACATAAAATAACAAAAATAAATCTTTAAATATTTAGTAGGATTTTTAAGAATCTTCTATTAAATGTAATTTATAGCATATAGATATTTAAACACATTGTGAATTGGGTAGATCATTATCTTCTTTAGATATAATCAAAAGTTATTCTTAAGGAAACATTCCATATTTTGATTAATAAATTAGACTTTCAAATGCAACATGTGTTTTTAGGGGGAGTAGAGATTTTATCCAATTTATTTTTATTACTTACATTTTATTAGTTATAATATTATTACTTATAATTTTGATATTTCTACTGATTTTTTCAAAATAATGGATTTTATTATGACATTTTAATACATATGTCATTAGACTTTGCTCATATATGTTCCCACTTACCTATCTTGTTTCTTTTTCCCCTTCATATTCTCCCCATTCATCTTGCCCAAATGTATCTCTTCAATCTTCATGTCATAAACATATGAACAACACAGACAGAGAGAGAGAAAGAGAGAGAGAACATAACATCTGTTTCTCACAAAAACTTATAATATATGAACTTGGCTGTCGACTTCCCTGCTACCAAGTTTTGTCCTTTTGGACAGCAGTCTGCAGTTGGTGCAAGGGGTTTTTTCATGCCAAGAGATAGGCTTGCCACTAATTCAACCATCATACAGTGGAAGTTCTTCGATGCTTATCTTCTACTTGGAGTAGAATAGGGGGTGCTGTCAGGCGCTGATATGTCTCAATATAAAAAAAAACAAAAAAAAGAAGAAAAGAAAATCTTAATTTAAGATAACATCTTTGAATGCCATA
>CAJQZJ010032535.1:1024842-1068285 GCA_907164525.1 Lophiomys imhausi
GTATTCACTAAATCTAACTTATATTAACCTATCAGCCCCTTCACCACCCACTTAGCAGCTGTAAACAATGTCAGGCCAGATACTTTGTTTCTTCAAGTCCATTAAGTCTTTCCTGTTTTCCTGACTTCAACCTTGTTTTTCAGTCTATTGAGTCTTTCCTGTTTTTTCTGACTTCAACATTGTTTTTCAGTCTATTAAGTCTCCTGTTTGTTTCCTGTTTTTAGTCCACATGCTGATAATGCTCTTCATGCCCGGAATTAAGAGACAGTATCAGAAACCCCTATATATTTTCTAAATCTATTTTATCTAACCCCTACACCTATGCTTGTTCTTAAACTACTCACAGGAAAAATCACATATTATCCAGAATATGTGTCAAAAACAACAGTACATTTATCAAATATGTGTATAACCCTGGGTTATTTATTTACCTCAAATTCTATAGATATTTTACTGATATAAAACATTTTTCTAATCTGTGTTTCAGGTCTGGGTATGACTCCCTTATGAGGCTATAGGTGTTCACAAAAAGTCATTCACTATTATAAGTTTTAGCATTGGGTGTTTTTATCAAGTAAATCAGTCATTTTCTATAGATTGAAAGTCTAAATTCATTTATCTCTAGTTAATAATATACACAGAGGTTTATTTTCTATATATAAGGTCATAAGCAGGCTTTCCAACAAAAGTTCATATATTTTGCTACCTCTAAGTTTTAAAACATTGTCATATTTTTCCTAAAATGGAATCCATGGTCCTTGTGTTTCTACAGGAAATTTCTTTTTTTGGAATCTTAACTTGATTTTATGTAAAGTCGATGCTAGTAATGCAGAGAATATAAGGCATGTGCACTTTCCTTTCATTGTTCAGAAAAGTATTACATTTTGAAATATGCTGCATTTAAGAGACTAGAGAGAGAAATCCAACAGACCTGTACCCTAGTTTTACTAATACATGCCTTGGACTGATCCTAGATTTTCTCTTCATTGGCCTGGACACTTCTGGTCTCCATACAATATAATCTTCTACAAGCTCTGACCTTGAAAGCTTCAGCTTACAGCTTTCATCTGCTAACCTAGGCCTAGAATGTTTTCCGCCCTCTAAACACATACTGGCAAATAAACTCATCCTTTCTAGTTCTTTCTGAACTCTGACTAGTTCAAGTCAGAATTTCTGGCTCAAAACTCCTCTCCGAGCTAACTGGTTCAAATTGGCTTCTCTTGGATTCTTTTTTTTTTTTATTTTTTTTTTCCTTTTTTTTTTTTTTTTTCTCTTGGATTCTTAATGAATTGCTCTGGTTGAGAAACTACCTCTGAACTCTACAAACTTATCTCTATCAACTGCCTGCACTCAACTCAGTCAAACTCCATCAAACTGATGGTGGGAACTCTACTCTATTCCTGTACTATACTCTCCTCCTCTCTACTATACTGTCTCCAAGAATTCCCTCAATCTCTCTCTGCACTGCTCTTAAGTAGCTTCTCTTTCCTGTCTGTTCTCATGAGAGTTGGGCATAACATATCTCTGACACATTCTGTCAGATCTTTCTCTGATTCATCACTTTGTCCCTCAATTAGACATCATTGTTTAGGATTATAAATGTGTACTAAATTCCAGCCAGAGGGATTAAAGGTGTATACTAAGGGAATGTCAGTATTCCAGCCAGGTCACACAGATGTAGGTCTTTTGATGTGATCCCTTGCTAGAGTAGCCAGATTGCTGGATTAAAATTCCTCTACTTCTTCCCCCTTTCTGTTTAAGCTGAAAAGTTGTACACACTTTTATTACAACAGAAATAATTGTCAAGGCCATAAACTAACATTTTGAGTGTTCTTATGAAGTTCTGTTGATGAGATGATCCTAACTGTAGTCCTGAACATCTGACCTTCAGCAAATGTTCAAGTGGATGTCTTCATGTAGAGACAAATCTACCAACAATGCACTGCTAACAACAGCTTATGGTCTTTTATTTTGGAAAAAAAAAAACAAGTGGGAGCATTCAAAGACTGTGTTTGGATGTGAAAAGCACACATTAAGAAGCTTGAGACACCCTCGTTTTTTTTTAAGTGCATCACAAAGCAGTATGGCAAACATAGATGGAATGCAGAGTAAGGTATTTTTAATTATCAAGAGCCTTGAAAACAAAGATGAACTTCTTAGAAGTGAGAGGAGAATACACCTTGGTAGTATGAAATATGAATGATACCAGGCATGGTTGCTCCACTGACATTTTTTCTTTGTCTTTACATGGTGGCAAATAAATATGAATTCAATAGAAATCATACTTCGACTATTCTATCTTGATTTTTTCCCAGGCAAGAAGTATGTCATCTGTCTCTCAGTGTTGGTCACAGAGGCAGAACTCCTATGTAGCCACTAAAGATGAGTAAACAGCCAGAATTATGGTGATCTGTGTTGCAAGCTGCAACATTTGTAGGGTAGGTGTCATCAATACATTTTGAGGTATGATATTTCAAATCACCATTGGTTTACTAAACCATAACTCCATTATGAAGTTGAGGAGCATCTATATATGGCAAAGATTGAGTTGTTTACAAGTGAAATATATCAGTCTATACACCTAATAAAACCATGGAACCCATTTCCAGGCATTTTTCAATCTTTTGGGGGAAAAAACTGAGAGAAGCCTATAAATTAGAAAATGAATATTCTTAACTCTTGTCCTAATTCTTATTAATTTAGTTTTAAGTAAAAATCAATCATTTATTATAACATTAAGATATTTACAGCAGGGATAGAAATATAATTCTTCTTAGATCTGGAAAATGCCATTATTCATTGTATAAGCTCAACACTAATGTCCATAGAGAGCTATCAACTAAACTCTGATTTATTTTTTACATGAGTGAATATTTAAAGCAATGCTGTGAAATTTTCTAAAATCATGCAAGATGATAATAATTTTGATTTAATATATGATTGCAAATGGTGCAAGTAAATAAATCACTTAATTAATTAGCTAACTAACTAACAGTTAAAAGTAAATTAGCCAACAAACCACCTATGATACAGCAGATACCTAAGCATTACTGCTTTTTGGTGGTTACTAAAATTATCAATTACTTAGAATCCTACACATGTATGTAGGAGAAATACTTACAAACAATGAGTATGTAAACTTGCCTGGCTCTTTTATAATTTTTGCAAAAAAAAAAAATCAGTTCAAAATATGTTAGCTCAGGAGATTGGGCTCAGAAGAAAGAGAACTCACTGCTCTTGCAGAGGACCTAAGTTCAGTTACCAGCAACACATTTGGTAACACATAATGATCTGTACTGTAATTTCAGCTCCAAGGAATTTGATGATGATCCTAGCCTCAACCATAACCTGCATAAACATGGCATAGCCACAAAAAACACATGAAAAATATCAACAGTCCAAAGTGGTATTTTGATTTTGAAATAGTATGGGTTTTAAAAATTCTTCAGAAAATAAAATAGATTTCAATTTTCTAATATAAATGAACTTCCAAACATTGATTCATAAGATTTATGATACTTAAAACTTAATGGTATATGGCATGACTAAAGACACTGTAGTTGGAGGCACTGAAAGTAAGAAATGGGTAGAAAAATCAAAATGGCTACCGACCCTAATAACCATCAGTGCTTTCATACATACCAAAATGTAGTTCTTCAGGGATAGAGGCTTGTAGAGTCACATTCCACTTAAGTGGAACTATATATAGCAAATCTACTTACCTACTCATCACGAATACCTTGACTTTCTGCTATCTAGGCTGTTAGATGTCAGCCAGGATTTGAACAGAACATGAGTGCCCTGGGTTCACAGGTGCCAGGCAAGTTCATTTATCTTGGCTCTCGCGGTAGCATTCTTAGGGTCATCAAATTGTCATCACAAATATCCTATGAATAAAGTATATTTGAAAGAAGACTGTATTTCAAATAATCTCCATAGATAAATGAAAGCTCTAGAATAAACTGACCCTCTCGCTTACTTCAGTATGACACAAGCTTGGCAAATTTTGTCAAACATGACCACAGCTTCCCTGTCTCCTGTTTCCTGATCCCTTCTTGTGTGGGCCTCTTCTGATAACTTCTATTAGAAGCTGGTTCTCCTTCCTGGTTGACTCACAGCACTGGATTTACTAACATATTGCACTTTTATTTTTAATTTGTACATATGATTCTAATATAATATCTCAGTTTGAATAATTATCTCAGTTTCTGCAAGTTTTCACTGTCTCAAATTTTTAACACAAGAGCTACTTATTACTAAGTTACATGTTGTTCTTATCCAATTTATAGTGCAAAACACCTGGCTCTGAATAGCCACTCAATAACTTTTTTCTCAAATGAAAAAACAAAAACAATTGTGTGGTTTTGGCTTCTTTGTCAAAAATTAGGTGGACATAGGTGTGTGGGTCCATTTCTGGGTCTTCAATTTGATTCGATTGATCTACTGGTCTGTTTCTGTACCAATACCATGCTGTGTTTACTACAATGGCTCTGTAATACAGCTTGAAATCTGTGATGGTGACACCTCCAGATGTTTTTTTATTGTACAAGATTGCTTTAGCTATTCTGGGTTTTTTGTTGTTCCATATGAAATTGAGAATAGCTTTTTCCATGTCTATAAAAATTATGTTGGTATGTTGATAGGAATTGCATTGAATCAATATATTGCTTTTGGTAGGATGGCCATTTTTATTATGTTGATCCTACCTATCCATGAGCATGGGAGATCTTTCCATCTTCTAAAGATCTCTTCGATTTCTTTCTTCAAGGGCTTGAAGTTCTTGTTGTACAGGTCCTTTACTTGCTTGGTTAGAGTTACCTCCAGGTATTTTATATTGTTTGTGTCTATTGTGAAAGGGGTTGTTTCCCTTATTTCTTTCTCAGCCCATTTGTTTGTTGTATAAAGAAGGGCTTCTGATTTTTTTGAATTAATTTTGTATCCAGCCACCTTGCTGAAGGTATTTATCAGCTGTAAGAGTGCTCTGGTGGAATTTTTTGGGTTGCTTATGCATACTATCATATCATCGGCAAAGAGTGATAATTTCACTTCTTCGTTTCCAATTTGTATCCCCTTTATCTCCTTTAGTTGCCTCATTGCTCTAGCAAGAACTTCAAGAACTATATTGAAGAGATATAGTGAAAGTGGGAAGTGGACATCCATGTCTTGTCCCTGAGTTTAGAGGAAATGCTTCAAGTTTCTCTCCATTTAATTTGATGTTGGCCACTGGCTTGCTGTATATTGTCTTTATTATTTCTAGGTATGGTCCTTGTATGCCCGTTCTCTCCAGAACCTTTAGCATAAAGGAGTGTTAGATTTTGTCAAATGCTTTTTCTGCATCTAGTGAGATTATCATGTGTTTTTTTTTATCATCTTGTTTATATGATGAATTATGTTGATAGACTTTCATATGTTGAACCATTCCTGCATTCCCAGCATCTTCAACAAATGGTGCTGGTCCAACTGGATGTCCACTTATAAAAGAATGAAATTAGACCCATATTTATCATCTTAAACAAAACTTAGGTCCAAGTGGATCAAAGACCTTAACATAAGGATGGTCACACTAAACCTACTAGAAGAGAAAGTGGGAAAAACCTTCACACTCATTGGCACAGGTGACAACTTCCTGAACAGAACAACAGCTCAGGACCTAAGACCAACAATCAATAAATGGGACCTCATGAAACTGAAAAGCTTCTGTAAGGCAAAAGACACTGTCATTCGAATAAGACAGCAACCTACAGATTAGGAAAAAATCTTCACCAACTGCACATCTGACAAAGGGCTAATATCCAAAATTTACAAAGAACTCAAGAAATTAAATGTCAAAAAACCAAATAATCCAATCAAAAAAATGGGGAACAGTGCTAAATAGAGAATTCACAAATGAGGAATCCCTAATGGCTGAGAGACACTTGAAGAAATGCTCAACATCCTTAATCATCAGAGATGCAACTCAAGAGGACTCTGAGATTCCATCTCCCACCTGTCAGAATGGCTAAGATCAAAAGCTCAAAGACAGCACATGCTGGCGAGGGTGTGGAGAAAGGGGAACCCTCCTCCATTGCTGGTGGGAGTGCAGGCTTGTGCAACCACTATGGAGGTCAGTCTGTCGATATCTTAGAAAACTTGGAATAGCTCTGCCTTGGGACCCAGCCATACCACTTCTGCATATACATCCAAATGACCCCTCACTGAATCACAAGGAAGTTTCCTCATTTATGTTCATAGCAGCTTTATTTGTAATAGGTAGAAACTGGAAACAGCCCATATGTCCCTCAACTGAAGAATGGATTAAAAAACTGTGGTACATCTACACAATGGAATATTACTCAGCTATCAGAAACAATGAAATTATGCAATTTGTAGCCAAATGAATGGAACTAGAGAAGCTCATCCTGAGTGAGCTAACTCAGACTCAGAAGGATGCACATGGCATCTATTCACTTATAGTTGGATTTTAGCTATGTAGTACAGGATATCTATACAACACACCAAAGGGAACATGTACATAGATGTTTTTGTTTATTTGTGTGTTTTTTTAGTTTTCTGTCCCTGTCAATGAGACACTTCTCACTCGTGATACTGCCTTGTAGGCCCCCATTGTATGAGGAGGCTTTTGGTCCTCATATGACTTCTTAACTGGGGTGGGGGACTATTATGTAGGGACACTCCACTCCAGAGGAGTGGGATGGAAGGGATAGGCAGTAGAGCGTGGTAGGGAGGGGCTGGGAAGGGGGGAAAGAGGACAATATGACAGAGATGTAACCTGAAGCAACAAATAAATAAATTTATTTAAAAAGAAAGAGAATATACCTAAAAATATTTAGAATAAATGTTATATAATATGTTTATGTCTTCAATTATTTTTGAGACCTGAAATGGGACCTCTCTTCATTGTAGTCTCATATGAATCACTTGTCTAGACCCCAGATTCACCTCAACTACTTCACATACTTTCTGTCTGCACAACTCGGATATGGTTTGACTGGACCAACCTTTGTGCTCACTGTTTGCATTAAATCCCTCAAAAATCTATCTCCTATGCCTCCTTAAATATTTTGTGTCCATAGATTCCAACTTGACCCTTCAATCAGATGGCAAATTTTTGAAAGACTCAACCTTAAAAAAATTATCCAACATTCCTTTTGTTGAAATTATCCCTGCTCCTTTTGTAAAAGTAAACTGAGCAATAGTTAAGATTTCGGGCTCTGCCAATAAACTATTCAGTTGGATCACATACTATCCATATGAATCCCATTTAGTCTTTGCTTTAGTTTATCACATATCAATTGGTAATGGTACTAATAAAGGTTATCACATAAAGTTGCTGTAAATATTAGAATACATAACATGTATGTATTAAATACATACATATTGACTATGGAGGAAGATTAATGAAGTTCTTAGTGTAGAGATTAGATTATTGTGATCAGACATGACAGATGTTGGTAAGCATGAATAGTAATGGGAGAGATATTAATAGTAACACAGGATAGTCCAGTTATGATGAGAATTTATTGAACATAGGATACTTTTTAAAAGTAAAACCAAGGACATTTTCTGAAGACTCATATATGGAGATGGGATTTATAAATGTGAAAATAAGGTTAATAATAGAGTTTTAGTTTGATATCTACTAAAGATAGTTTTAACTTTTCTGTGAATACTATGATATGATAGTTAAGAATTGGGAAGTGCGATTGGAAAGATTGGACTGTGTATTAAGATTATTTATTAACTTTGCAATATATTTTGCCTATTCACCCAAATATCTAGAATATGGTACCATTTCCAGGACCCAGAAGATCATCAGCGATCCTTGAGCAATATAACTGGTAAAAGTTAAATATCTATGACTTCCTCCTTGTTCATGAGTTCCATTGCAACATCATGGGAGACATGATTGTGTCTGGTCCAGAGTTCTCCTGAATAATTTATTTGCAATTATTTTTACTATGACTTTGGTGTTTAGTATGAGTTTGGTGTTTAGAGTATTACCTTATGAGAGACAAAAATATCACATTCTTTGCTATGTTGATGAACTTCTTGTCTTTAAAAATGGATCTCAAATGGTTTATAATAAATGATATTTGATTTCTATGGCTTTCCATTTTCTCTTGTATTAACTTCAGTGTATCACAATTGCCTTCTATAGTATTCTGAAATTTATTTCATGTGTTTAACATAACATGTGCATTTTCACTTGTTGAATATTTCTTGATCCACAAGCTCCAAATAATGACTCAGAGACTTATTATTATTTATTTTACCTTAGGCCTTAGCTGACTACATCCCTGCTATTTTGTCGAAGTTAGACTTACCTGACTGGGTATACATCCAAATGATTCTCCACCAATCCACAGGGACACCTCATCTATGTTCATAGCAGCTAATACATTCTCAGAACTTCTTTCTGTATAACTTGAACATTTTTCATAAATTAGATATGTGTCTACTGTCGCATTGAGTAATATCAACTTTGTAGATAAAGACAAACACTTAACATTTTATCACTCTATATGTTTACTATACAATGTTAAATTCAATTATTTCAATAATGACTTACCCTATAATAAAGCAATTATTATTGAATCTCTGTATAAATTAATGTCAGAAATCAACAAGATATTTTATTTTGGGATTTCGCTCAACCCTGTTACTACATTTCAAGACTTCTAAAACAGATTTGGACAGAGGGCACCTAAGGCAAAATCTTTGCAGTATGCTAGCAAATCTTTGACCACAAAGTCTAATGAAGAGTTCCTTAGAGTTTGTTTGGACACCTTTAACTCTTAGATTTATATTTTATCACTTTCCCTTAGGCCTTACTTTAATCTTGATGTTTAATATGTTACATCAATATTAATTTACTAGCAATTGACACTTTTAAATAGGTAGTTGATCTCCATAATTATCTTTATATTTTATCATAGGAATTTTATTATATAATAAAATTCAAACACTAGCTTGTAGTTTTCCAAAAACATTTAAACCCTGTAGTAAATAATCTAAGTGTATTGCACTAATATGAATTTTGTTTTACAGGTATTAATACATAGTGGTACATAGATAATAAAAAACAACATGATATATTTGTTTTGGAAACAAAATTTTTCACTAGTTATGATAGATTAAAAAATAAAATAGAGGTCTCAATTGTAAAAATTATTTAATATCTTAAGAGAAAATAATTTTCTGATTACATAGATAAAAATACTAGGAAAACGACTGACAAAGTTAGTGCAAGAGCTAATGTTAACAATGAGTGGCATAGGTTGAAAAACAAGAAGAGACCATAGTCTAGTTAATACTGACAGTTTCCATCAGAAGATTTATTTTGTATTGCTTTTAGTTTTCCTTATTGGCTAGCTCACTCTCTCAGAAATTAACAAGCAGTTGTTCAACCCTGCAGCCAGTGACAAACAGCTCAATAGACAAAATGATGGACAGATTTGGAGCAAGTGCAGAAAAAGAGCAATTTATATGATTAAAGAGATAGATATATACTCATGAAGAAAGAAAAAAATAAGAAGTTTGACCCAGGCAGAAACTAGATGTGAGGGACAGAAATACTGAATTTTAAGACTGAAATAGCTTTCAGCTACCCTATAACCCCACTCAATAGTGTTATAGTCTCAAGAAAAATCAATTAGACAATGACATATACAAATTAATACTTTAAACATGTATAATTAAAAACAATGAAGAAAAACATTTATAAATAAACCTACAAAACTGTAAAATAATCAGCTAAACAAATACTTAAAATTCATGCATTTAAATGTCATATGTACAGTTGGATTTTTTCATGTAAATAGATAAGAATTAGGTAGAATTTGTAATAAAACCTATACTTTCTTGAATTATTGCAGTAGCAATTACTTGTTGTTGTGCAGAGTATATTTTATGCATAGTTTCCATCTATTAAATAAGTTTTGTGCCAGTACTCTCCTGGATAGTTAATATTTCAAAGAATTCTTAATATAAATCAGTCATCAGTTAACAAACATACCCTCGACATTTTTTCAGACAAAATTAGCTGAAGTAATTTAAGAAGGTAAGATAAATAATTTGCCATAGAATATATAATTCAAAAGCATGCTCAATGAATCTGTATGTGTGTGTGATTATGTATGATATGTATTTATTTAAATGTTTGAAGTGTGGGTATCTTTATGAAAGCACATTATGCATATACTACACACACATGTTATACATGTACATATCACATATACATAGATAATACACATATAACATACATAATGTATATGTGCACATTATGTAATATGAAATATAAATAAGTATATATTATATATGTATTACATATAATATACATATTATACATATATGTGTGCATGTGCATGTATTTTTAATCATAATCAAATCATAGAAAATCTCATAAGACAAAACCAATATTGACAAGGTGAAACAGATTTTTAACTTATAGTTATGGACAAATTAGTTTTTTCCAGTACTTCATAAAAAAAAAATCAGTCATTTCTAAAAATAATTCCTAAAGAGATAACAAAAAGTTGCATTTATATAGTCACAGTTTATCAGTTAAGGTTGAAGAAATATCTCATTCTTTTTTTTTTTTCAGGAAGGAAAGGGTTTATTTGGCTTCCACATCACAGTTCAGCATCAAAGGCAGTCAGGACAGGAACTCAAGCAGGGCAGGACCCTGGACCAGGAGCTGATGCAGAGGCCATCCAGGAGTGTTGCTTACTGGCTTGTTCCCCATGGTTTGCCCAGCCTGATTTTTTATAGAACCCAGGACCACCAGCCCAGAGATGGCACCACCCACAATGGGCTGCGCCCTCCTCCATCTATCACTAATTAAGAAAATGCCCCACAGGTTTTCCAACAGCCCCATCTTATGGAGGCATTTCCTCAGCTGAGGCTCCCTGTTCTCTAAAGACTCTAGCTTGTGTCGAGGTGACATATAACTAGTCTGTATGACGCTCTTTACACTGTGTCTGATAAGGTAGCAAAGAATTTTTTTTTTCATAAAACTCTTCCTGGTTCCCATAGCCAATCTTATGGACAGACTGTAATGAATTTAATCAGACCCTCGGGACAGTGATGCAACAAAAAACACTGAGCATGTGACCTTTTGCCCAAGTGCCCAGGAGCAACTTGGCTGTGGCATGGGAAATTTGTGTTGGCTAGCTGTTGTCACACAGGTCTCCACAGAGGCATCACCACTTAACATTTCCACCAGCAATGTCAGGAATGCCCTTCTTGTCTCACAAAACTCCAAACATTGTACTACTAAATTGCCAAGTACTTGCTAATAGAATGTAGAAAATAACAGTTTCCACTTGCATTTTGTCTTGTACAAGAGAGATTAAAATATTTTAAAGTTGTTTTGTTTACTTTTTGTCAGTAGTATTTTTGTCTTGAAAGACCCATAAATTTGAAAAAACTATCATTTATATAATTAAATTATATTTATTTTGTAATATATACTTTATAATATACAATTATCTTATAATTATCAAAACCATTTAAAAAATCAGTTGAAAGGGCTGACACTATGGTCCAGGGGTCCAGTGCCTGCCTCACATGTGCAAAGCCCTGGATTTAATCAGATCATTGCCCCATATACACAAAATATCTAGAAGTTTGATAACTGTTGTCTGTGTTATGAGGGGTAATATTTTGTGTGTTGTTAGATTTTTTCATTCTATTCATAGTGTATGTTTAAGTATGCTTAAATTTAACTATTTTTTATAATTTTTTTCTTCTTTTTTTCGGCAAGATGAGGTTCTTTTTTGTTTTTTTTTTCCTTTGTTTTTTATTTCTTCGACTTACATATCAATCACAGCCTCCCCACCCTCCAACCCTCAACCCCCCATCCTCGTCCCTTTTTTTTTCTTTTAAGTTTAAGGTATATCTTATTTCCCCCTACAGTTTCCCCTTTCAGTCAAACAAATGGCTCTTTCCCTTATAATAATAAATATAATACAAAACAACAGAGGTAATTAGGCCACAGTTATGAGGGTTATATGGCTTAGCATACATTCCCAATGTCCAGTCCATATGTATTTGGTACCTGACTTTAACATTCTACTATCTAACCATCTCCATGAGTTTAAAGTTCTATATCTGACTCAACATTCATACTAACTTGCAACACAATTTTAAAAGTATCTTCTTAGATGTATAACACTCTCTTGACTCCTAAACAACTCAAAATTTAACTATGAGACTCTAGCTATCTGTTCTTCAACCACCTCAGATACCTGAGAGGGATAAATATATCTGATTTTATAGGAAGTACAGGGCCCGCAGCTTCCCAAACTAAGAAATGACATACCAGTGTCTGCCTGGACAGTTCCCATTTTCTCTCCATACATTACAGCATCGATCTTAAGTCATTTGGCCCCATTTCTCTGACAGACATTGATTGTAGAGCAGGGGTTATGAAGGACTTACCTACCCTGTCTTGGCAGAGATAGGCTGTCAACTTACCTGCTTCCAGGTTTTGTTCTTTTTGGACAGCATTCTGTCTACAGTTGGAGCAAGGAGCCTTTCCTACCAAGAGATAGGCTTGTGACTAATTCAATCATCTCCCACTGGAGATTCTTTGATGCTCATCTTCTACTTGGAGGAGAAGGGGATGCTGTCAGGAGTTGATATGTCTTGATATAAAAAAATCTAAAGTTACAAAAACATCTTTGAATGTCATATTCTGCAGATCTCTTGAGGTTTTTGAAGAGGCCCTATCTATGTCTTATATTAGGATAAGCAGATGTTGCTTGTCTCGTTGCAGGTTTATTTCTGATTAGCTTAGCAAGTAACTATAATAGGCTGTCATAGTACCTAACAGAATGACCGGCTTGCATAACCATTAGTTTGTATTTCTTAATTATCCTAAACAGTTTATGACAATTAGTGGTAAAAGGCCGAAACATCACATTTCATTTTTTTTCTTTACCTCCTAACCCTTCCATCCCATTTCTCTGGGGTGGGGTGTCCTTATATAACAGTCCCTCATCTCAGTTGCGAGGTTGTATTGAGGGCCAAGAGCCTCCTCATTCATTGGGGGTCTACGAAGCAGTACCATCAGTGAAAAGTGTCTCATTGCCTGTGAGAGAGATCTATTAAACAAACAAACCAATAAACAGACAATAGATATAGAACTTTAAACTCATGGAGATGGTTAGATAGTAGAATGTTAAAGTCAGGTGCCAAATACATATGGACTGGACATTGGGAATGTATGCTAAGCCATATAACTCTTATAATCGTGGCCTATTTATTTCTGTTGTTTTGTATTGTATTTATAGTTATAAGAAAAAGAACCATTATTTGGCCTGAAAGGGAGAGCTGTTGGGGGGAAAAATAAATAGCTTAAACTGAAAAAAAAAAAAAAAGAAGGGAAGAGGATGGTGGGGCTGAGGGGGAGGAGGGTGGAAGGGTGGGACTGGAGGGGGTAGTAGGGAGGGGATTGTGATTGAGATGTAACTTGAAGAAATAAAAAATAAATTATTTAAAAAAAAAGTGTATTATAGGTATTAGGGTGTTATAGATTAGGTTTTAGAGTTAGGATTCGGGCTTTAGGATTTAGGAACTTTACACATACTTGTTAGGTAATTATTAAGTATTAATAAATATGTTTGTTAAATAAAAAAAAAACAGACAATAGATAAAAAATTCTAAAAAATAGAAAAAAAATATAAAAAATAAATAAAAAATAAAAATTAAAAATAAAAAGTCTATGTCCAAGTTCCCTTTGGTGTGTTAGTTGTAGTATCAATACCTTCTACTATATAGCTAAAATCCTACTATAAGTGAATAGATGCCATATGCGTCCTTCTGAGTCTGGGTTAGCTCACTCAAGATGTATTTCTTCAAGTTACATCTCAATCACAATCCCCTCCCTACTGCCCCCTCCTGTCCCACCCTGCCATGATTTTCCCCCTCAGTCCCCCCATCCTCTACCCTTTTCTTTTTTTTAGTTTAAGGTATATCTTTTTCCCCCAAACAGCTCCCCCTTTCATTCCAACACATGGTTCTTTCTCTTATAGCAATAAATACAATACAAAACAACAGAGATAATTAGGCCACAATTATGAGAGTTAATTGGTTTAGAATACATTCCCAATGTGCAGTCCATATGTATTTGGCACCTGACTTTAACATTCTACTATCTAACCATCTCCATGAGTTTAAAGTTCTATATCTAACTCAGCTTTCATACTAACTTGCATCACAATTTTAAAAACATCTTCTTAGATCCAGAATACCCTCTTGATTCTTAAACAACTCAGAATTTAACAATGATGCTCTAGCTATCTATTCTTCAGCCACCTCAGAGACCTGAGCGGGATAAATATATCTGATTTTATAGGAAGTGCAGGGCCTGCAGCTTCCAAAACTAAGGAATGACATACCAGTGGCTGCCTGGACAGTTCTCATTTTCTCTCCATACATTACAGCATCAATCTTCAGCCATTGTATATTAATGCAAAATTAAGATTGTATTCGACTACATAGACATTGATCTTTGTATATTGATACAAAATTAAGATTGTATTTGGCCACGATGGTATTGACTCTTGTATATTGATGCAAAATTAAGGGTAACACTTCTTCAAGGTATTGTACCTAGTCATCCTTAAAAATGAAATGTGAATTTTTGGCCTTTTGCTACCAACCATCATAAACTGTTTAGGATAATTAAGAAATGCAAACTAATAGTCATGCAAGCGTGTCATTTTGTTAGTTACTATGACAGTCTATCACAGATATTTTCTAAGCTACTCAGAAATCAAGTTGCTAAGAGACAAGCAACATTTGCTTATCCTAATATAAGAGATAGATAGGGCCTCTTCAAAAACCTCAAGAGATCTGCAGAATATGGTATTCAAAGATGTTCTTTTAACTTAAGATATTTTGATATCGAGACATGTCAACTCCTGCAGCACCCCCTATTCTACTCCAAGTAGAAGATGAGCATCAAAGAATCTCCAGTGTGAGATGGTTGAATTAGTGGCAAGCCTATCTCTTGGCAAGAAAAACTCCTTGCTTCAACTGTAGACAGACTTCTGTCCAAAAAGGACAAAACTTGGAAGCAGGTAAGTCGACGGCCTAGCTCTGCCAAGACAGGGTAGGCAAGTCCTTCATAATCCTGCTCTACAATCAATGTCTGTCAGAGAAATGGGGCCAAATGGCTGAAGTTTGATGCTGTAATATCTCATTCTTTTTGATGAGCACTTTAGAAACAGTTTTAAATCTAACTAGAATCATCTAACCAGCGAAGTGTTGTCCAATAAGAGAAAGAACCATTTGTTGGACTGAAAGGGGGAGCTTTTGGGGGGAAAAAGATATACTTTAAACTAAAAAAAAGGGTAGAGGATGGGGGGTTGAGGGGGAAGAGGGTGGAAGGGTGGGACTGGAGGGGGTACTAGGGAGGGGATTGTGATTGAGATGTAACTTGAAGAAATAAAAAATAAATTATGAAAAAGAGAAAAAATTGCTGAAAATATATAAAATAAGTCTAGTTAAACAATGATGCATCTTGAAAAACTTACTAGTTCTTAAGAAACAGAAATTTTATGATATATTATATATTGTGTGCTTGTTAGAATTGAACCGAAATGCTTAATGTCATCAACTTGTCATAATGCAGCAATTATCATCTTTAAACTATAGTCTGACCCTATCTCTATTTAGGAGTCAATATTCTAAATGACCTGTATTTAATCTTTAAAGCTTCAGTGTCTGTATCAGCACCCCTAAATGCATGAAATTTGGAGACATAATTATTTATAGGCTATAAGCTATACAATATGTGTATTTTGAGTGAAGACTTCTTTTCCACTCTGAAAGATATGAGAAGAAAATGGAGAGAGTATAAGAAATTCATCAGCTTAAAAGTTTACAGCTAATGAAATAGAAAAATAGTTTTTCTAGTTTCAGTGCCATTATCTGGTACTACTATTGGCATTATAGTTTTAACTAACATTTGCCTTTCTTGCCTTCATTTTCATTCACTTTTGTTCAAAGATCATGATCAGTCTAAATGCAGTTAACATGCTTACTATCTGCAAAACTGTCAATGATCCTTCAGCACATTGAAATATCCTGGGTCCCTTCCCATCTCTGTACACACTCTGCTCTGGGCAGCAACATGCTCCTCTGTCCTGGGTCATCTCCCATCCAAGACACAGCTCACTCAACACAGGGTATTGACTTGAACTATGGACTGCTCAAGATCTTCTCCAGTAGTACTTTATTTTCAGCAAATCTGGAGAAATTCAATATCCTTAAGTCAAGGACAACTTTTGATTTTTCGTTCAAAATATGTTTAGTGAGATGAAGCATTGGTGGCATAGTGGTGAGCATAGATGTCTTTGAAATGTATTTAGTGAATTCTCTACTTAATGTTATTAACTACACAGATATCTGTATTGTAGAGATATAAAAATATACAAGACTCTATGAATGTTTTATTTAATTTTTATATGCCATAGCATTCCATTTGAGGGCTCATGTTTCCAAAGTGCTAGAGTTTGTGATCATCGTGATGGAGACATGGCCTCCGGTACCAGCATGGCACTGGAGCAGCAGGTGAGAGCTTACAACTTATCCACAAGCATGAGGCAGAGAGAGAGAGAGCAAGAGAGAATAAGGAGTAAGGATAGTAACGAGATAGTAAGGATCTGGGAGGAGTTGGAGAGGGAAAACATACACTGTATGAAAAATTAAAATAATTAAACAACACATTTTGAAAGGAATTTTTTCACAGTGCCATTCTTTTTCTTCTCTTTATTTTTTATTTCTTCAAGTTATATCTCAATCTCAATACCCTCCCTACTCCCCACTCCAGTCCCCTCCTCCCACCCTCTTCCGCCTCAACCCACTCATCCCCTTCTTTTTTTTTTTTTAAGTTTAAGGCATATCTTTTTCCTCCCAATAGCTCCCCTTTCAGTCCAACAAATGGCTCTTTCTCTTATAATAATAAATACAATACAAAACAACAGAGGTAATTAGGCCACCATTATGAGAGTTATATGGCTTAGCGTACATTCCCAATGTCCAGTCCATATGTATTTGGCACCTGACTTTAATGTTCTACTATCTGACCACAGTGCCATTCTTAATTTATATTACATTCATGAAAAATTTGTGACTATGCACTTCTATCTCTCTTAACTATTTTCTTTCACCCTCCTCTCCTTTCTTCCCTTCTGCCTTCCTTCCTATCAGTCTTGTTTATTTATTTTAGTACTTCAGAAGTTTTTCCATACTAGGCCAGTAAGAAACCACTTTCCAACCCAGATGTGTGTGTGTGTGTGTGTGTGTGTGTGTGTGTGTGTGTGTGTGTGTGATTACTGAAAGTGAACCATATTTTTGGAAAATGCTTTCTACAACACTCGTTTCAAAGCTTTAATACTACCCTTTGATCATTTGTATATGCAACATAATTTCCCTGGTTGCTCATCCACAAACACTGCTAGCACTCACAAGTGATTCCATTTCTACCAGAAAGAATCTATGCATCATCACTCTTGCTGCTGCTCAGATAATTCCACATGCAGAAATGAACGATATGAATATTTTTGGGTGCTGCATATTATATCTTAGCTTAATGCAAACACACTGTTGCTCTCTTCTTCAGTGGTTAGCAAATAAGCATTACAAAGAAAAAAATGAACTTGACTATTCAATTAAAACTAAATTTAAGATAGATTCATCAATATTCTTATAATTAATTCTTGTAGATCCTAAATCCTATTAATAAGAATTTAAAAATAAATGTAAGAACTTTTCTTCCTTACATTATTTTAGGTCAAAATTGAGTTAACATTTTTAAAAGATGCCTTTACTGAATTGAAAATAAAATTTCGATTCAAGATGATATCTAAACCCTTTGGAAGTACTCAGTTTCAGAAGGAAATATTTTTAAGTGGGAAATATAATTATACTGTCATACATGAAATGTAATTTGATTAAAAGGAACTGAGATGAAGTGGCCTACCAAGTTGTAATTGGGAAATTATTATTCTGTTTTCTTTACCATTTCTCTTCCATATACTACATTTTTATACCACTTTCACCAGAAAAAGATTAGAACATTAAAATTTCTTTGTATTATTTATTACTCTCACAATATGACTGGGTACATGAATAGTTATCTATTGTAATTTGACAAGAAAGACAAAAGAAACTAAGAAAGGAATTTAAAATATTGATTTGCTCTTAATAATAGTTTGGAGGATTACTAAACTAACACTTTAATAACTGTAACAGATAGGCATGTTTAATCACATACCTTTAATCCCAGCACTTGGGAGGCACAGGGAGGGTGAACACTGTGAGTTTTCAAGGCTAGCCTGGTCTATAAAGTAAGTTCAGGACAATCATGGATACACGGAGAAATATTGTCTCAAAAAACAAACAAAAATAACAATATTATGTTTATGAGAGTATAATTATAATAATATATAATATATTATATTTATTGTATATTATAATTTATTATAGTTATATAGCATTTATGAAGATTCTTTCTAGCTAATTGAGTGCATGAATAAATAAATATATATATAGCATTTCCAATGATCCAATTTTATGTTAATTGAAAACAGATAAGTTAGTATAGCATGATAATATTACAACTCAATGTTCTTACAGAAATATTCTAAGCCATTGTTATAAAAAATAGGAAACTACCTTTGCCTCTGTTGTGCAATATCATTAGAAATGTATACAAACATCTATTCATGGAACAAAATTTTAATATTAATATTTTACTATAGTTAAAACAAATTTTATATCTACACTCAAAGAAAAAAAATTAACAAGCCTGTTAGTAGCTTTTCTTATTTTCATATTATCAAATTTTAGACATTTTTTGTAGGTAATACATTTGTTGAAGCCAATTTTCAAATGTTTTTCTGAATTCATAGTCTTATGAAATTTTATTTGAGAATGATATTCTAATGTGTTTGTCATGGTTAACATCAAGGAGTGTCACATGTATGTGTATGAATATTAAGAAGTTCTCATCCACTAGAGCTATCTTTTGCCATTTAAACATTTGCACACAAGTAATTTGATGTTTCCCCAAAACATGTGGCTTGCTTCCTCAGAGATGACATTTGTGTCTATGATCTGTTCAGAAGGAAGGGGATTCTCATTTTCTGGTTTATCTGTCTGGGATGTTAAAGTCTAGCTTCTAGCCAAAAGCCTGTTGGGCGGATAGCTTCCACCTCAAAATGAAACAAATGTACTCATCTCATTCCAACTCTGTTATCTTTTATGATCTCATTTATTGCTAATGACAACATAAATTTCCCAGGCTGTAGTCTCATCTCTCTTAACATTGTGTTGTATCCCTCAGTGTGTCCGACAGAATCCTGCTCTGCTGTGTTATACCAGGTGATACTGTCCCGAGAGTCTTCTGTGACTTAACTCCTTCACCCAAGTCTTATTTATACTTCCAACTGCGTGTCTCTGCGCCTTAGACACTGTAGACGCGGAGTCATTCTGGGCCATGTTGATTTTATTATGCACAGTGGTGAGGTGATACGCTGAGGACAGTGCTGAACTGTGGCACCTTGAACATGATGACACTCCCTTATTCCTGCCTCAAAGAACTGCCTTTTCAACACCTTGAGTGACTCAACACAAAAAAAAAAAAAAAAGAAGGAAGAAAGGAAGGCAGAGATGGTGGGAGGGAGGGAGGGAGGGAGTGAAGAATGGAGGAAAACAACACCAGAGGTCTGAACAACAAAATTTGTAGGATAGCCCTCTAATTTCAGAGGACCCAATTCTGCCAACAATCAAAGGGAAAGGGTTACTCCTTGCAGGGAAGAATAATGACTAATCACGTCAGCATGTTTGAGCTCCTGCAGACAACAATGGCTATTACTGTTTAAGTACAAGCGGGCTATCTGGAGAATTTTCCCCATGAAAGTCATATTAAGATGGCTCCACATAATGCGAAGGCCTGAAAAAAGGTTCCTTTGGGTTAAACACTGTTTTAATCTGTTGACAGAGTTTTAATTTTCTCCTTCTGAAGAATCTCTAAATGAGACCTCGTGAAGAGCGAAAGCAGGTTAAGAGCAAATGAAAAGTGAAGATTCTGCTTTTTCACAACCAGGATACATATGTTAATTTTGTCAGCCCGACGGGAGAGGGTGTAGACAAATTTTAATTCACTAACTGCTGAAAGCCTGCTATCAAATAAATTGATTAGCAGTGCTCATAATCAAATGTCCCGGATTAGTGGTTAATTTGTGGAATCAATTAATAGAAGTATTTACCAAATACATTTACCAAATACAGGACAGCCAAGCCATTGCTCTGGGCTCCTGTAGATAAGAAGCTTGGGATATGGAGTGTTGCTGAGGATATAGTGGTTTTGACCAATTGTTTTTTTTTTTTTTTTTTTTATTTCTCACTTCAAGCAATGTGTTCATAAGTATCTGGATTTAATTATTTTTGAGTCACAAGATAAATGTAAAATATGTAAAAAATTTACCTGATAGAATATTTTTCACAATAATGTATTAAAATATCCTATAAGACACTTTGCTCTAGACATTTATAAAAAATTCACTTTAGTTTATATGTATATTTTTCCAAACTAATAAAAATAACAATTAGCCTAAGCTTCAATTATCTGTAACAAATGTTCAAAATAAAAATATTTCTCAAAGTCATGATATTGAGTCTGTCTGTTTTTTATTATGGTAATTGGTACAAATTATTAAATTAATTTATAGGAATTTTAAAAATAAGGTACATTTTGGAAGAACCATTTTAAAATATATTTATTGAAAAAAGTTTCTCAGAACAATATATTCTGTTTCTATTCTCATTTACTGCAAGGATTTTTGAGTCATATGGTACAAATAAATAATTTCCTCACATCAAATTATCATATGAAATCATCTTATATTGTGATGTTTGATTATACACTAAAGGAGATGATTTATTACTTTTTCTGGGTGGAAACTGTATACAAATAAATTAGAATTCAACTTTTATTTTTAAGCTTGAAATTGAATTTTTAGTTTAAGTCATCTACAAAACTGAAAGACATACCATATCAGTAAATTTCTTTTTCTCAAATCTTTCTACAAATCTGAACTAGTGCTTAATGAAGAGGGTGCTATATTTTATTATACTCAAGCTATCATTAACAATAATATAAGAAGAATCAATTAGTTAAAATAGTTCCAGAATTGCCACAATGATAAATTGAGTAGATTGTGGCATACAGTGAGTTGCTACTTAAGTTACAATATAAAAATATACCATGTTTAAGAATCTAGAAAAATAGATTTAATGTATCCAGTTTTATGTTGAGGTCTGTGGTCCACTTGAACTTAGTTTTGTGCAGGATGATAAATATGGGTCTATTTGCATTCTTCTTCATTTTGACATCCAGCTAGACCAGCAGCATTTGTTGAAGATGCTGTCCTTTTTCCATTGTATGATTTTGGCTTCTTTGTCAAAAATTAAGTGACCATAAGTGTGTGGATTCATTTCTGGGTCTTCAATTCAATTCCATTGATCCACTGGTCTGTTTCTATACCAGTACCATGCTGTTTTTATTACTATTGCTCTGTAGTATAGCTTCAAATCTGGGATGGTGATACCTCCAGATGTTCTTTTATTGTACAGGGTTGATTTAGCTATTCTAGATTTTCTGTTTTTTTTTTCATATGAAATTGAGAATTGTCCTTTTGAAGTCTGAAAAGAATTGTGTTGGTATTTTGATAGGAATTGCATTGAATCTGTGTATGGTTTTTGGTAGGATGGCCATTTTATTATGTTAAACCTACCTATCCATGAGCATGAGAGATCTTTCCATCTTCTGATATCTTCTTCAAATTCTTTCTTCAGGGAATTGAAGTTCTTGTCGTACTACATCCTACAACCCACAGACCCAAACAGATAAGAACCTGGCATAACTATCCTACGAAAAACTCCACCCAGCTGTGAGTCATGACACTTTACCCTAGATGAGCTGCCATATCAAACTCCAGTACAAGAGGAAGTTCTTGGCCTTCAAGTGAGTGATGAACTGAGGGAGTTTGATATGTGAGGGTTCCCCTCATCTGAGGAGAAGGAGAGGACTGAAAGGAAGAATACATAGGGAGGGAGGGAAAGAGGGAGGGAGGAACCAAGAGCGAAGGAGGGAGAGGACTTTGATCAACATATAGCTTGAAAAAAATAACTTAATAATTTAAAAAATATATTGAACATGTTAGAGATGGAAATAATCAACATTCAGTTGAAAACAATATCTGAAAAGATAACATTCATTAGATGTTTGATCATAATGAGGTATTAAATAACAAAAATTAGTGATCTCAGACAAACATAAATAGACTGTGCTTGAAACAAAATTCTATGAAAACAAAATGTGAAAGGAAGAGTGTCATTGCATTGCTTGACCATAGCAGGCAGGCTAACGAATGCACAGTTAGAGCCCTTGAAAGTGAGGATGGAGGATGGAAATAAGCAGAGAGTATCCATGCAGTGTGAGACCAGGGCAAGCCATCTAATGAATGCAAAGTGTTGGATCAAAACAAAATTTAAAATTAACATGAAAAATAATTTGTCCTTATGATGTAAATTTTTAATTTTTAATTTGAAAGATGCAACTACAGCAATATGAAGAGGGAAAAATCACATCAGTAATGTCTAATGTCCCTACTAAAAAAAGAAGCAAGGACTAAGTCAGCCAGCGACAAATTAGACAATTAAATACAAATAATATACAATTAATACATAGCTAACCAAACCACAAAAAGAAAAAGTTGATTCATGTTAGGGAATGGACATGTGCTACCCCTACGAATTTTTCAGGTGTCGAGAGACAGGAAAGTAGGAAAGATGTTTCATTCAGCATAGTGTATGAGAACCTGAGTTTAGATACCACATACCCATACAAACGGGGCGGGGGGGGGGCAGTGATGTCTGTCTGAATCCCATTGATGGGCAGGGCAGAGACAACTGGTCTCTGGAACTTCTTGGTCAGCTAGGCTAGCTAAGTCAAGGGGTTTAGTGAAAAACAACATTTCAGCATCTCAAAAAAAAGTAGAAAGCAATGAAGGACAACACCCAAAATCAACCTCTGGCCTCCATATGTATGTATATATAAATGTATATATGCCCGAATATGTGCATACATATAAAAATACACACATATGTACCTCATACACACAATGGTAAAGAATTATAATACCATGAGCATAAAAATCAATATTTTTGCACCTTTAGATGAAATAAATAATTGGAAAGATAAAAACAAGGTGCCTCAGAATTATGTTCAAGGGAAGATGTGGTTGTATTAATAGAAAATTAATTTTATAGTTAAGAATACTTAAAAAAATAAAAGAAAGAAAAGAAAAAAAACTAGGGAATGAATGGAGAAGTGATGAGGGAGGGAGTAGGAAGGGAAGAAATAAAAAAGATTTAAATCAAGGCATTTATCAAATTTGGTGGGATTATAAGATAAGGAGTTTACAACAAAGTGAAGAAATCTCTGCCGGGGTCTTAAAGGTTACCTGATAGTATTCTTATTTCTTGGTTTGGTGGATGGAAGTGGTCTTCTAAGTCAATATATTTAAAAACTCGACCTGATAGCTGAAAAGATATTAGGTCAGATACGTAAAGTGAACACTACATGGACATTAGGAGTTTTCTCAGTATTTTGTTCTTTAAATATAAGTTTTAATTTTTTTTTTTTTTAGGTTTACAAGACAGGGTTTCTCTGTGTATCCTTGACTTTTCTGGACTCATTTTGTAGACCAGGCAGGCCTCGAACTCACAGAGGTCGGCTTGCCTCTGCCTCTCAAGTAATGGGATTAAAGGCATGCTCCACCACACCTGGCAAGTTTTTAAATTTTAATGTGATAGACGTAATTGAAGTACCAAGAGAGAATATCATAACACTAATGTCTAATATTCCTATTAGAAAAGAAGCAAGAACTAAATCAATATTCTCAGTCTCCCACTTGTGGGGAATTAGGTGACTCCCTTACTGTAACCCAGGTCACCACTGCGGTTCTCTGCTTATTCCAGACTCTTCACTGTGAGCCAAGCAAGGTCTTCTGATCAGCACTGCTGCTCTGCATTCTGACATGCTCGTGTTAAGCTTGGGGGAAATGCCTCCATTGCAACACACAGGAAAGTACATTCAGGCCAGTTACTATGTGAGTAATTGCTGCTTAAATTTATTGAGAAACTGTCAGCAAACTGTGTAGGATGTAGTTGGTCCTCAGTTATATTCAGGCCTACAGAGTGGGTTGCAACAGTCGTACAACACTGAGTGTTTTGTTTTGTTTTGTTTTGTTTTGTTTTTTTTTATCTATATACTCCACTTCTACCTGGAACCTTTGGAAACATCCTCACAGACACTGCTAACAGAATGCTAGGGGAGGATTCTGGATATTGCCCCCACCTAACATGGTAGCATTGATTCTGCCCACAACCCATGGATGCAAGTTCACTCATCAAATTCAACAAGAATACTACATGAAGATCAACAGAACCAACCAAGCTAGACCCCAGAGGCTTACAAAAACGGAAACACTAACCAAAAAAACGAAAAAAAAAAGCATAGATAGACCACCCCTTGGACCCCATATATGAAGGCAACTTCACCTTCATATAAACCCCTTTCATAGTAGGGGGGGCAGTGTCTGTCATGGGCTATGATGCTTGATAGTGGAACACCTTTCTCTAGCTGGGCTACCATATTGGGTCCCAATGCAAAAGGAAGTTGACTGTTGAACTGATGGGGCTTGATAGGGGTGGGACCCCCCTCAGCCAAGGAGAAGGAGAGGAGGGAGGGGGGAAAGGGGTGGGAGGGTTGGACTGGGAAGGGTAGAGGGAGGGGGCTGTGATCTAGATGTAACTTGAATAAATAAATAAATGCTAATTTTTAAAATTCAACATTTCATCCTTTAAAGTCTTCTTTTTAATTCTCTTAGAAATTGTGATTTTCATGATTTAAATATTCGTGATTTTAATTTGTCTGAGAGTTGAATTTGTGGGAGTTTTATGTTTTAGGACTTTATATCCATCAAGATTGCAGCATTCACCATTATGGTATTTTAAGTTGATGTCTTTCATGTTTATTAGTAGCTGTGAATCAGCATATAGCTATAACATATTCAATGTAAGTGGAGGAGATAGGATAGTTTATAATATGCTTGCCATACAAATATGAGCAACTGTGTTCAACCACCAGCTCCCATGTAAAACCTCCATGCACGGGCTCTTTCTTATCGTCACAGCTCAGGGTCCGTGAAAACAGACAAAACTCTGGGCTCTCAGGCCAGCCAACTACTTACCCTGGCAGAGTCAGGCCAATAAGGAAACTTTCCTCAAATAACAAGGGATATCCCATCAGAGGAACAATTGCTAAGTCTGATTTCTGTCATGTGCAAATATGAGCATCTCCATGCACACATATGGGCACCAACACATACATGGAAAGGCGCACCCTTCCACACACACACAAACAAAATAATCAAGTAAAAATGAAAGAAAATGTTCACAAGTTCTAGTTTTTACTAATAAGTGAAAAATGAGAAAGTAAGTTAAATTCGAATCTTCGAGTAATTGAAGATGCAGACAATGAGATTATTAAACAGACACAGGACGAGACTGGACTAAAAAGGCAAAGCAGTGTTGAAAGGAAAGTCCATAGCTTCACATCTCAGCATGGGCCAAGCAATTTATGTATCATATGTGCTCTTCTTCTCTTTTCTTCTTCTGTTTGGCAGTAACTCATCTTCTAAAGATGATTTTAGAAAATGTGAACACACAGAACTTGCTGGATGCCTGTGGAGATCCTACTGCCTCAGCATCAGCTGCTCTCCCAGCTCATAACTACCAGTGCTATGGAAAGAAAACAGTGTTTGAAGTTTCCAGGGTCGGACAGATATTACTTACCAGCAAGTCCTATTCAACTACAAAATAATAGAAGGGGTGCTTTGGCCTCTAAACTCATCATTGTGTTCAGTACCAAAATATTAATAAATTAATAAATAATAATAGATATTAAATATTTTATAAAGATAAAATGTGCTCTAAACAAGCAGAGCTCACTTGAGAGGGTTACTTTCTGACCCCTCTAGAGAATGCTATTAAAAGGTCTTTTCCTTCTGTCAATGGAGAAAAGTGTGCAGAACTCAGCTGTCTTAACACTGCAAACCAAAAAGAAGCCAAGTGTTCTTTGGTGAGAGGTTTGGCATTGCTATGCTAAAACATTGAACCTAATGGTGACACAGTGACAGGAGAGTTCCCATTAATTTCCCTTGTAAATACATAAGTCATTACCATTTCCTCTCATGCCCCTCCACCCCACTTCATTTTGTGTGAGTATGGTAGCTCCCACATTTGTAGTGTCCTACTCATGCAAAAAAGCAGGGATCAGTACATGACATCAAATAGCAATTATGACACTCTCTTCCTTGAGATTTATTTTATTGAATCGAGTAATGTAATAATTGAAACTTTTGATTGAGTAATGATTGGTGCCTGATGTTCTCAAGTCTTTTTTTTTTTTTTCAACATTTATTTGTTAATTCTAGTTACATACTGATCACAGCCCCTTCCCTCCTGTCTTCCTGGTCCCACCCTCCTACCGTTTTTCCCTTCTCCCTCCTATTCTTCTCCTTGGGTGAAGGGGGCGCCCCAATATCCACCCCCTGAGTTCATCAGTCACATGAGGGCTAAGAGCTTCCTCTTGCTCTGGAGCCCAACATGGCAGCTCTGCTAGGGTAAAGTGTCCCACTAACAGGTAACAAAGTTCACAACTAAGACCACCACTCTCTGCCCTACTCCCTAAGGGATCTGTATGAAGACCAAGTCGCCTAACCTCTATATTTGTGTGTGTGGGAGGATGTATAGGACTAGTCTAAGCTTCTTTCTTCTTTTTTTTTTTTTTTGGTTAGTGTTTCAGTCTCTATAAGCCTCTAGAGGCCTGGGTTGGTTGTTTCTGTTGATCTTCATGCGTTGTTTTTGTCCTCTCCTGGTCTCTCTAGTCCTTCTCCCCCTCTTATATAGGACTCCCAGATCTCCACCTAATGTTTGGCTGTGTGTCTCAGCATCTGTTTTGATCTGAGTTTGGTGGAGTTTCTCACAGGATAGTTATGCTAGGTTCCTGTTCCTTTGGGTCTGAGGGTTGTAGGTTAGTTATCCTGTATTATATGACTAAAATACAGTTATAAGTGAATACATGCCATATGTATCTTTCTAGGTCTGGGTTAGCTCACTCAGGATAAGCTTTTGTAGTTCCATCCACTTGGTTGCAAATTGCATGATTTCCTTCTTTATTCCATTGAGTGAATGTAGCAGTTTTTTTTTTTTTTAATCCACTCTTAAGTTGAAGAACATCTGGGTTATTTCCAGTTTCTGTCTATTACAAGTGAAACTGCTATGAACATACCTAGTTGAGTCAATATCCTTGTGGTTTGGTGGAGAATCTTTTGGATAAATGCCTAGGAGTGGTATGGCTGGGTCTTGAGGTAGAACTACTCCCAATTTTCTGAGGTATCACCAGATTGATTTCCAAAGTGGTTGATTGTATAAGTTTACACTCCCACCAACAATAGTGAAGTGCTCCCCTTTCTCTATGTCCTCGACAGCATGTGCTATCACTTGAGTTTTTGATGTTGACCATTCTGATGGGTGGAGTCTCAGAGTCATTTTGGGTTGCATTTCCCTGATGGTTAAGGATGTTGAACATTTTTTCAAGTGTCTCTCGGCCATGTGGATCAAAGACCTAAACCCAACAAACTAAATCTAATAGAAGAGAAAGTGGGGGAAAAACCTGGATCTGGCACAAGTGATAACTTCCTGAACAGAACTTCAATAGCTCAGGATCTAAGATCAACAATCAATAAATGGAACCTTATGAAACTGAGAGGCTTCTGTAAGGCAGAGGACACAATCATTAGAACAAAACAGCAGCCTCCAGATTGGGAAAACATCTTCACCAATATCACATTCGACAGAGGGCTAACATCTAAAATATGTAAAGAACTCAAGAAATTAAACACCAATAAAGCAAATAATCTAATCAAAAAATGGGGTACAGTTCTAAATGTCCTCAAGCCTTAGCACTTGGTTCCACAGCTCAAACTCTATCAGTTGAATCTATAACTTTCTTGTATGCCTCAGAAATGTCATTCGTGTCACTTAACCTCAAAAGAATATTTTAATTATTAAAAGTTATGCTTATAGATTTGATCAAAGAGGAAATTGTCGAAAAATAGTGCATTTTTGGTGATAAAGGAAAAAAACTAAATATTTTTTGAAGATAAAGAAAAATGCCTAGACCTGTGGTTTGATCCTCGTTTAGTGTCCAACAAGTATTATTTTTGGTGCTCTTGTTCCAAAATCACAGAAAACATTTTAAATTTCAGATTTGACTTTCGGATGAATTCTATATGCACAGAGTTTTCAGGTTCTTTCAAATAAATCTTTCTGCTAGAAAAAATAGATATTTTTCTTTCTCATCCAGAGTGATTAAAAAACACTAAAATGCACAATGGCAGAAATAAAAAGCCACCTGTTACTTATACAGATTCATTGTCTGGTTAGTCAGGATATCAGGTGCTTTATGTGAAATTTATCTTACTAAAGATGAAAGGTTATATAGCATAGCTGAAATTATTTATACAAGTACACTTATGTGTTTCTTTTGTTCTGCCAACAGTTTTTTTTCAAAAGTGCAGTCAAGATGACCCAGTAATGCTTGAAAATATTCATTAACATCTATTTTTCTGCCTCCTTTCATTGATATTAAAAATGTATTGAAAACATATAAGTGTCCTTAATAATATGGTTGGCAATCAGAAGGTGTCTCTAAACTAGAAAATGCTGACGATTCTGATTTATCACAGTCAGAAAGAAATATTTCCCATAGAGAGGGACTAATGTATTTTCTAGTTATGATTTCTAATATTTCAAAGACTATGGGATTTATTTCTATACATGATAAACGTCTTATTTTTTCTTGAAAATTAGCTTGTAAGTAACAAATTTGAACACCAACTATGGTAGCTGCAGATAAAGAAGCTGATGCCATACTTCTAATCACCTACGAGTTTAAATATCACAGGAAAAGAAAAAATGGATAAGCTGGGGATCAACAATTAACACATGTAATTCAATTAGAATAATAACTGTAGATTTAAAGGAATGTATATTCAGAAAGAGGAGAGTTTTGCAATTCTTATTTTATTTGCATAGTCCTCAGTTTGAAAGACAGAGATGCCATAAAACTCTAGGTTCAAAGATAAAATACTAATATACAATCTATAAATTCTTAGAAGTGATCTTAGAGATCTTATATTTGCAGTAGTATTTACCTACCAGAAGAAATACACAAATATTACACAGCTATTATGCTGCTTAGAGTGTTTTGTTATTTGTAGCCACTATGCATGATGTATCTCCAGTTTGAACTGCTTCGTATGTCATATCAATTGGTTTCAGTCACAGAAAGTCTGCCGGAGCAAAAACTTTAGGTAAAAGAATAGATCTATTATGAGAATAATGAAGAGAACCCAGAAAGAAATTGGCTTTTCTGATAACAGCTTTCGTGGAAGCAACCTGCTTGCAGCATCTACCCCCAGACTTACAAAGGAGTAGCCTCCAACTGATGCATTGTGAGCTTCCGTTGCAGAAGGCAACAACATAATAGTAGAATATTTGGGCTTCTCTTTATTTCACATTTTTAGAAGCACAATAGTATAGTTGTACTTCATTTACCCCGTGAAAGTTAGTTTCAAAACTAAAAATAGAGAGGTGATGGCACAGTTTTCTCAACATTCTCAGCTTCATTCCATAACCTATTGCTTGGAGCTCTGTTGCTTGGCAGAGGTCTCTGATGAAAAACTTGCAAGACTGTCAGCCGCAATGCATAATAGGAAAAACCAGTATGGTGGTTCACCAAATTAACAAGAACAGCTATCTTCCCTGACAGATTGCTCTGTTTAATTATAGCTGTTGGGGATTGAGTCAGCTGCTTGAGCAACAGGAAAAATCTGAGGGTCATTAAGATGGTCTATTAATTTTCTGTCATGAGGCGCTGTGTAGCTGTGATCTGCACAGGCAGTGTGGCTGAGCACATTCCAAGACATTGGCTTGTAACTCTCACTTGGTAATTAAAAAAAAAAATCCCCATGGGATCTTACAGGATAAGAAATGGCGACTTTTGAATCCAAATTTATAATAATGAATATTCAGTAGATACACATTTTTTCAAAATAAACCTGAAATAACTTTTTAAAGATGAAAAAAGATAATAAAATATTACTTACCTCAGCAGGACAACTAATAATCACATTGTATTTAATGTATAGGTCCATGTCCATTCTTTGAAGTAACAGTCAAAAAATTAAAACACATATTTTCCAAACAGAAATGTCCTGTGCTATGTGACTTTCAATAGGATCAAAGTACTTTCTTAGTTGTAATTGAATCATTGTTTAAACATGTACCTTTGGGTATATAATGATCAGTGCTTAAATTTCACAACAGGGAACTACTGGATCTGGGACCAGAGCTAATATCAAACTAATAGGAATCCATGTAAGGATCTTAAAAATAGCTGAAGGGCTTAAGTAGTGATTCTTTGGTAAAAGTGTTTGCTATAAAACAAGAGGACTGAGTTTAAATCTTCAGCACCTCTGTCAAAAACAGGGGTGGCATGGTCATGTGTGCCAATAGCCCCTGTGTTGGGGGAACAGACAGGAAGATGATATGAGCTTACTGGTCAGTTAACCAGAAACTTCAGCTTCAGTGCGAGATCTTGTCTAGGAAAAGTAAAATGGAATAAGATCTAGAAGTTTACGATGTCTTCTTCTGACCTCTGCATGAACACTCACAGGTATGCCCTGCCATGCACACATGAATATACCATGCATACATATACTTTCATTATTGTTGCAAATATTAGGTTTTTTATGTTATTCGTATTTTTTCTTTTGATTTTTAGTGTGTGTGTGTTTGTGTGTGTGTGAAAATTTCACACCATGTACCCTGATTCCACTCATCTCCTACCTTCCCTTCAGACCCACCCTCCAGGCTTGCACCTCTCCCCACAGAGAAAAGAAATCTCATTATGGAAGCTGTAGTTTGTCACAGAGTGTCCCACAATATTCCCTTTTGTCCACACTTTTATGCTTGCAAATGTTCATTACGATGACTCTTTGGTTTGGTATGAGGCATCTGGCTTCTGTTGCTTTGTAAATGCTGGAATCTCACTGGGACTCCTCTCACATATCCTGTGTTATGAAGATCCTGTAGCTTTTGGTCTGTAGAATTTTCACTGCAGCAGTTCATCCTTGGGGTAGATATTGGGTGGGTCCATTCAACTTACTGGTTCTGGGCCTGCAACTCTCACATCTAGGGCTAGCATTACTGTGCTGCCCAGTGGAGATGCAGGGCCTGCTTTCCTGATTGTTGTAGCATATGAGTGGCAGGGACAGCTTGCCTGCTCTTGTGACCCCATTGGGGCCAGATTTCTTGTCTACCACTGGTGGTGAGGGTAAAAGAGAGGGGAGGGTTTCTCCCCCTCAGTAATACCTCCCTCTTCCTCTACAAAGCAGAGGAAATTCAGAGCTGGCTCTCCCACCCTTTCATCCTCCGGGCCAGCTCACCCATGATCTTTATATCCAAAGCGAGCCCTACTGTACTGACCAGGGGAGGTGCATGGCCTGTTCTCCCAAGTGTGGCGGCATGTGATGGGCAGGGACTGCTCTCCTGCTCTTGTGACCCCATTGGAGCCAGATCTCCTGTCAGCCACTGGTTATGAAGGCAAAAGGGAGGGGAGGGGATCTCTCCCTTGCCCGGAACTGCAAAGCAGAAAAAAGCAGGGCTGGCTCTCCTACACTCACACCCTAAGACTATATTGTCCTTAACCTCACATCAAGGGCCAGCTATACTGTGCTGCTCAGGCTAGGTGAGAAACATTCGCATAAAGATTTCATGGCCTGCCAGTCAAAAAGGAGAAGAAAAAGAGACATTTGCAGCCTGACATTTCCAGGTACATTTTGAACATAAATATCTATATTTGCTTCTTTTGGCACAAAAGGCATGACTTGTGGTAAACAGGTGAATGTCATCATGTTGACATGCTGTACTAAATATATCGTGTTGGGCAGTCAATAGCTCCTTTACCTATTGCTTGCTCAGGGACAGATAATAGCCTTGGAAGAACAGCAGGTGCTTCCCAAACAAGGCCAAGGAAATCCTGTGATAAAGTATTCCTGCTTCATATTCTGAAGAGCAGACTAAAGCCAGTAAGTGGAAAGAAATATGGCACATCTGAAAGCAGGGTAAGAAAATCCTTTCAATTACATGCATATCTGGATACCCTAGAGTCCTTGTCTAAATGCAGTTGCTTACAGACTCACTGTATATGCTCCCAAATTTCACAGCATAACAATCTTTTTTTTCCCTCTTCACTCCTATTTCCATTTCTTCTCCACAGGAAGCTGAGAAATTAGGCCCGTTTCCATGTTCAATCAGAGCGTTTTCTCTATCTATGAAGAACATGTAAACTCCATGAGAAGACTGGAGAACATCCATTGCAGAGCCTGCCTTGTTGACTTATTTATAACTCAGAAAATACAGCATCATTCTTTCTACATTTCCTATCTCCTTCATCTTAGCAGCTGCAGGTTCTGTCTGCCTGTCCTCCTGTTTTCTCTCTTAAACTCCAAAACCCAAAGTGCGCTTTTCTCCTACTGAGCCTATTTTAAAATTCTTTTATGTATAAGACCAAGAACCAGCAAATCAGACCATTGGGTGACAATATCTGTGCTAAAGATCCCAAGTCCCTGGTCTCTTCTTTTTTTTTTTTTTTCTTTATTTTTTATTTCTTCAAGTTACATCTTAATCACAAACCCCTCCCAACTCGCCCCTCCAGTCTCACCCTCACACCCTCAACCCTCCATCTTCTTCCTTTTTTTTTTTTAAGTTTAAGGTATATCTTATTTCCCCCAACAGCTTCCCCTTTCAGTCCAACAAATGGCTCTTTCTCTTATAATAATAGATACAATACAAAACAACAGAGGTACTTAGGCCACAGTTATGAGGGTTATATGGCTTAGCGTACATTCCCAATGTCCAGTCCATATGTATTTGGCACCTGACTTTAACATTCTACTATCTAACCATCTCCGTGAGTTTAAAGTTCTATATCTGACTCAACATTCATACTAACTTGCAACACAATTTTTAAAACCATCTTCTTAGATTTATAACACTCTGTTGATTCCTAAACAACTCAAAATTTAATTATGAGACTCTAGCTATCTAGTCTTCAACCACCTCAGAGACCTGAGAGGGATAAATATATCTGATTTGATAGGAAGTACAGGGCCTGCAGCTTCCAAAACTAAGAAATGACATACAAGTGGCTGCCTGGACAGTTCTCATTTTTTCTTCATACATTACAGCATCGATCTTCAGTTGTTTAGCCCTGTTTCTCTGACAGACATTGATTGTAGAGCAGGGGTTATGAAGGACTTGCCTACCCTGTCTTGGCAGAGCTAGGCTGTCGACTTACCTGCTTCCAAGTTTTGTCCTTTTTGGACAGCATTCTGTCTACAGTTGGATCAAGGGGCTTTTCCTACCAAGAGATAGGCTTGCGACTAATTCAATCATCTCCCACTGGAGATTCTTCGATGCTCATCTTCTACTTGGAGTAGAATAGGGGGTGCTGTCAGGGGTTGATATGTCTCGATATAAAAAAAAAATCTAAAGTTAAGAAAACACCTTTGAATGCCATATTCTGCAGATCTCTTGAGGTTTTTGAAGAGGCCCTATCTATCTCTTATATTAGGATAAGCAGATGTTGCTTGTCTCTTAGCAGCTTTATTTCTGATTAGCTTAGAAAATAGCTATAATAGGCTATCATAGTACCTAACACAATGACCGGCTTAATTTATCTTTTGGTCTACAGGACTTTCTTTAGTAAGTGTTTGTATTAGAGCTAGAGCTGTAGTTAAGTCATAGACATACATGATACTTAAATACCAAACATTAATGTGTTGGTCCAAAAATCTTGTCCTCAAATTAAAGGCTAAAAACTTTTGCAAGTAAGTTTTAGAGAAACAATGAAAACCATGAACTTATAAATTGTGAAACTGAGCATGAATTGTTTCTTGTTTAAGAAGTTGATGTTTGGTACAACTAGAACTTCAGTACAACCAACAATATAAGTCAATTGCGGCAAATAAATAATTTACAAAAATATGTTAAGAAGAGAGAACATAATTTTTAACTTGTCTTCCAGTTCATGTTTATCTAGGTGTGACTGAAACTCCTTTGTTCCAAGAATATAATGAAGCTAACAAATAATTTTTAATAAAATATGAATTACTTAAGGCTGGGAAGATGCCTGGTATGTAAGAACATTTGATCTGGAAGCATAAGGACATTGGTTAAAATTTCTAGAGCCCACATAAATAGTTGGACATGACCAAAGATAGCCTATGTCTACCTCTTGCTTCCACATGCAATGTATAATCAAAATTTTCTAACATACACAGTAGATTTTTACATCTATAAAATATGATTCAAAGCTTTTCAGAATCTTATTATTCATTTTTTCACTTGAAGTTACTATGGGAAAAATTTTGATGCACTGATCATACAGATAATGCAACATCAGGTCAACACATGGAATGGAAGGAGCAAGCCCTATTCAATCTTCCAGCTCTAAAAATCTAATATAGCATCTTCAGATAGAAGACATACCAAATTTTCAACTGCAAAGAACAGATACCACACTTGATTTTAGCCCAAGGCCCCAAATTGATCATTCTTATGTGTTATTTTGTACAAATTATATCCTTATGTACTACTTAATATGAGGATTATGAGGAAAAGAGGAAGCCTTGCGAGACGACAAGGACAGATACAGTTCCTAGTGAAATGCGTTGTTAACATGATCATGGAGACCCATGGGAAGCTGGCCTAGGTTTCCTCATGGTGGCCCAGTTCAGAATTGGCTCAGGCTTCCTCTAGGTCAAATTAAAATGTTTCTGAATAATAGTGAGGGTGAGCAAGAAAATAGCAATTGCAGCTTTCTACTCTTAGATGTTTACAGCCTTAGACTGCTTGGCTTAGACCAAGACTTCAGACCTATATTAGCCAAATTCTCTCCTCTTTGCTCTACATAATAAATGTTCTGAGGTTCTGGATTATTGTGTATGTGGTGACACTCCATCATGTGTACAGAGCCCACTTGGCCCCATCTTTTTTGTGTGTGGGTTTGTCCATTTTTCCTTCATTTTTCACCCCTAATCAAGTTTCCAGGACAAAGAAAAGTAATTACTGCAGACTGATTTACTAAGTGTTGTTTTATGTTAATGCAAAAATTGTTTTGAAAGGAATTTCTTTTTAGTAGCCATAAGATAAGATGGAAAGAGGAAATGAATATGGTTTAATAATATATAAGGTGATGAAAATGTTGCATAATTGAAGGCCAGTAAGTCTGAAATAAGTTTGATGCCATTAGAAAATAAAATAAATAAAATAAGAGAAAGTCAGAAAAACCCTTGAACTCATTGGCACAGGTGACAACTTTCTGAACAGAACACCAGCAGCTCAGGACCTAAGACCAACAATCAATAAATGGGACCTCATGAAACTGAAAAGCTTCTGCAAGGCAAAAAGACACTGTCATTCGAACAAAATGGCTGCCTACAGACTGGGAAAAAAATCATGACCAACTTCCACATCTGAGAGAGGGCTAATATCCAAAATTTACAAAGAACTCAAGAAATTAAATGTCAAGAAACCAAATAATCCAATCAAAAAATGGGGAAAAGAGCTAAACAGAGAATTCACAAAGGAGGAATTCCTAAAGGCTGAGAGACACTTGAAGAAATACTCAGCATACTTAAACATCAGAGAAATGCAACTCAAGACAACTCTAAGATTCCTACACACACCTGTCAGAATGGCTAAGATCAAAATCTCAAATGACAGCACATGCTGGCAAGGGTTTGGAGAAAAGGGAACCCGCCGCCATTGCCGGTGGGAGTACAGGCTTGTGCAACCACTATGGAGGTCAGTCTGGTGATATCTTAGAAAACTTGAAATAGCTTTGCCTCAGGACCCAGCCATACCACTTCTGGGTATACATCCAAATCACTACTCACTGAATCACAAGGAAGTTGCCTCATCTATGTTCATAGCAGCCTTATTTGTAATAGCTAGAAAGTGGAAACAATCCATATGTCCCTCAATGAAAGAATGGATTAAAAACTGTGGTATATCTACACAATGGAATACTACTCAGCTATCAGAAAAAATTAAATTATGCAATTTGCAGCCAAATGGATGGAACTAGAGGAGCTCATCCTGAGTGAGCTAACCCAGACTCAGAATGATGGGCATGGAATCTATTCACTTATAGTCGGATTTTAGCTGTATAGTTCATGATATCTATACCACAACCAATGCACCAAAGGGAACATGGACATAGACTTTTTCTTTTTCTCCCTGTCAATGAGACACTTTTCCCTAATGGTGCTGCCTTGTAGGTGCCCAGTGTATGAGGAGTCTCTTGGCCCTCATATGACTGCTGAACTGGGGCGGGGGACTGTTATGTAGGGACACTCCACTCCAGAGGAGTGGGATGGAAGGATTAGGGGGTTCAGGGTGGGAGGGTGGGACTGGGAGTGGTGGAAAGAGGCCACTATGATGGAGCTGTAACCTGAAGCAATAAATAGATAAATTAAGTAAAATAAAATAAAAGTAACTTCTTATACCACAGTGTGTTCATCAGGTGAAAAGCAGTCAGGGGGAAAGGCAGTGGTGGTCATAATGAGAACTTCAACAGTTGTGAACTATGCTCCCATAGGAAATTTAGCCATTGTACTTCGAGCATATCTCATTTTCTTTTACCTGCAGTGCTGTGTCAATGACTAGATAATATGAAGTTTTGTTGAACATGCATTTGGCATAAGCTGTGTAGCTGAATAATTAAAAGCAAACAAATGGTATTAATACACTCAAGCTTCCACACATGCATGAAGTTGATTCTACAGAAAATATAGGATATTTGTGTGTGTGTGAGAACCCTTAAAACATGTGCTAGCAGATCTTGGGGTAAACACATTTTTAGCAACTGTGGTCTCTGCAAAAATCATGGCCTTCAGAGTATCATTCTACCTGAAGTAAGAAGGAAGTCCAGTTGAACATAGCGGGTGTTGATTTAAGGTCTAAGAGTCTTGACATTGGGAAGTTTATTTTATACATATTTAAATACAATGCATTTTCGAGAAAACATATCCTGGTGATAAATAACACAATCCTGTGTGTGCAATAATAAATTTTAAGGCTTTATAAAAGTGCATGTTACATCTTTCTTAGACATGAGGACTATAGAGTGACTCCATGTGACATCTTAAGGGTCTGGGAGAAGATCCAGTTGGTCTCAGTCATACAGATAGCACAAAAGTGGACAAGCTATTAACCACATCCATTCCCAGATTTCCGAGTAGAAATCAGGTTATACATCTCTTCCTTTGAAGAGACAGTCCCATGTATTTAACATTTCTGGTTTCCCTACTGTTATCTGTGAGAACAAGAATTTCTGTGTCTCTTTCTTCTTCCTCTTTATTTTTAATCAGAATACGGTGGCTGTAATAGAGGTCAGTGTTTAAACTTTGCCTACATGGCTATTATAATCAATTTACACAAGTTTAGGAGAATTATAACAGTAGCTAAAAGGACTAAGGAAAATGGAAATCCATCTTAACTGTGATGATTGTCATTCAAATGTCACTTGAGAGATTTTTTTAATCTCTATGCACAATTCACTAAACTTACTTTTCAATAGTATGAGAAACATCTGACACATTAAAACAACACATGATAGAAAATTGTTGACAACCAAGATTATGCTTGTGTAACAATCTATAGTAGATCTACTTTTTAAAACTGTGTTCCTCAATCCAGTCATCTCTTGATTAATTTCTGCTAATATTTTGCTGTAATACTAATAATTTTACTAATCATACAGGCAATCTTTGAGATATCTCTTTTTATTCCAATAATCATTCCTAGGATTGGCAATAAAAAGATCATTTGGTTGCAACCATGATATGAACCAATAAATGCAAAAATCAAAACCTAAAACAAACAAAACATCACAATTTTTGTGGAGAGCCCTCTTAATTATATTAATTAATTGTAAAATATTACTGAGAGAAAATTGGTATAATACAGCCTGTCCCACATAAACATTTATAACTTGCACAAAGGACAGTACAAGTTGCATTTTCATACACACAAAATCTATCTCAAAAGCAGTTGTTTACCAGAATGAAGGGTATGGTTAGATGTGGAATTGCAGTGCAGAGGAATATAAGTACATTTAAAGCATAAACAATGTGACAACAAAAATTGACAGAGTTATCAAGGGAAGCTGTGTAGATTCTATTTTGTCCCCTGCTGTTTGTGCTTGATGCATATAAGTAACTCTTGCTACTCATATAAATTTCTTTTTAAGAGTCCGGAAATAGACAGATCTTCTCATATCTGAAAAGATCGTTCTTATTGAATGTCACATGCCAAATGAAGCCTGAGGTTACTTTCTAAACCACTGACAACAGATAACACAAAAGTCACCAAGCTATTAACCACATCCATTTACAGACTTCTGGGTGAAAAACAGGTCATGCATCTCTTTCTTTGAAGAAACAACTCTGTATGTTTAACATTCTGGTTTCCTTAGTGCTATCTGTGAGCACTCACACTTCTATGCTGCCTACATACAACTGATGCAGTGATCTGTTATGTATTTTAAATGTTAATTAATTTTGCTCCCAGAGGCCTGGTTACTGTTCTAGACCATAAGTACACCAAATGATACTGTGTTACTTTGCTTGCTAACCATTGCCTCTGATTGGCTTTATCAGAGCTTCAGCCTGGATTGGGCAGAGAGAAAGGTAGGTGAGGAAAAGGTTGGCAGGGTGTGGAGGAGCAGGAGGATCCTGGGAACTATGCAGGAAGAAGAAGACACACCATGGGCTAGATGGAAGAACAACAGCCCAAAGGGATGTACTTATATATTGAAGTTTTATTTGAGGAATAGAATTATAAACTATGTTAGATGAGTTAAGATTACATAATCCAGGTTAACACTTTTTAAAATCCATTAAGTGTCTCTGTGTGATTATTTGTTAAGGATTAACACCACTGAACAATATATATTAACTATAATATAAATACTGCTAATAATTTAGTATTTATTTCTACATACAATCTTTCCAGTTACAAAAGAATGAACAAAGAAAGTGAGGGGGGAGTAGAAGAAGAAACAAGGAAGGAAGTAAAAAAGAAAATAAGAAGGAAGGAAGAAATTGAAAGGGAGGAATGAGAAAAGGAAGGAAGAAAGGAAGAAAAATTGAAGATTATATAAAGTGTTGTTCTCATAGAAATCAAGGTATTCCATTGAAAGAATTCCATTAGAGAATTAGAAAATCAATCATAAGTTTCAGGGTGCTATAAATATATCTTTGGAACATTGAGATAAGCCCTACTTGACATGCTGGGGTACTTGTTCACTCGGGGACAACAAGCTGTATGTCCCATACTCTGTATAAAGCAGGCTGCCAGGTATGTAATCCAGGTCAGAAAAAAATGCACTCAAAACATTTAATTTCAATAATATTAGTCTTTAAAGATGTAGTGCTAGAAAGAAAGTCAATTACAAAGGATTGATAGAACATGGTTACAATTTTTCCCCAGTGAATTTCTAAGAATATTCTATATTCTCAGAAGTAAAAAAAAAAAAAAATCATAAAACATTATCATTTGGGAGAGTCAGATGAGATTTTTGGCATTATCAGTCATTTTATAAACATTAGCTTAAAAAAGAGCCCAAGACAACAAAGGACACTAAATGGGTGGTCATGTTAACAAGTGCTCACAGTTCAAGCTTGAAAGTATTGAACAAACAATAGATTTCTTTATACAAAATAACCTAAGAGAAAATCAATAGTAAGACTATTGGAAATTATTTCACTACAGACCCACTTGATGAAAGAAGAAAACCAACTTCCGTGAGTTAACCACTTACATCTACATGTGGCCATTGCACAACTACACAAATACACATATTGTACACAAAGCAAAGAAATACATACATAAATAAATGTCAAATAATTTTTAAATGATTTAGTTATAAACCTGAAAACAGACAATAGTAAAAATTTATGCTCCATACAGAACACCCAACACCATCTCCTGCTTACAGACATGTTGGTATAACCTTATTAAAATACCTGTCAAGGAGAATTAGATATCAGTACTGTGCAAATAGTCCACAGTCATTAATCCTTCATAAAGAGTACCCAAGAATGAAACTTTATACACTTTTCAGAAAATTAAATGTATTATGTAAAGCTTCTCAAAGAAGCCCACCCAGCGGTTTCCTTGTTTCCCCCTTGAGCCCTTCAGAGATGCTGTGCTCCTCCTGCCAGAAATCGTCACCAGGTTTATCCTCCAGGGTCGCATTCTTACTTGCCATGTGGTTACGTGTCTCTCATGTTTCTGTCACTCGCAGTAGACATGATGGTTTTCTTGTAGGAAATAAGATATATTCACTTGTGAGAATATGTCTACCACATTAAGGCTTACTGCTTCTATTGGATCCCTAAAGGGACAGAATTTTCTTCTGGATTTACTCATTGGTCTTGTGTTTACTATCCACCTTGTCAGTTACTGTTACAAAGGAAAGTCACACTGCACCTGCATTCTTTTCAGGTTTCCATGTTGTTTTGTTTTGGGGATTTTCAGGTTATCATGGTGATGCTTGTGTGTGTGTGTGTATGTGTGTGTGTGTGTGTTGTTAAGTAGAGCAGCAGGTTTATTGAAGAATTTTAATGGCTGTCACTATTACAAAGTCTGCATTTACTTTGTACAAGGCTTTGGTGATATTAAATAACCATCTACTATTTGATGAAAAGAATGATGAGCAAATACGTATTTCAGGAAACTTAAAAATCTTAATTTGACATAGGGTGAAGTAAGTTAATTTTAAATTTTGCTCAAAAATAAGAAGACTACAAACAGAAGACTAGGAAATAACCATTCTTCTTTGCTAACGGTTTTCATAGTACCCAGGTACACTTACACAGATTAATATTTTCAAGGTATTGTGGGTAAACCCTAAACTGAAGATATGTAGATGTCAAGAGCTATGTTGTTTAAGAAGCAAAATATGTCTTTACTCACACTGTCCATCATAGTTTCACAGATAATGAAACTACAGTACAAACAATGGAGTTCACTTACAGACAGCTACACATCAGTTAGTGACAGAACCAAGATGTTCCTTTCGTGAGCTGATGCTATTTTGCCTTTGTATTGCTTCAGAACAAGCTGAGAAAATAGGAAAAGAAGCAATCTGTAATCGACTGAAACCAGCTCTTACAGTTTCTTGTTCTTCCAAGTTTTCAGACACAGAGTTCAATAGGTCCCAGAGGCCTGTGCCCATCTGGTAGAAAAAGGGTGATTTGGGTGCATGGGAGGTACCCTAAGAAGGCTGAGAATTATTCAGAATTTTGCTTTTATAAAAAAAAAAAAACCTCAATTTTGTATCAATATACAAAGATCAATACTGATGTAGCCCAATACAATCTTAATTTTGCATTAATATACAATGATCAGTACCAATTTAGCCAAATATAATATTAATTTTATATCAATATACAAAGGTATAAGGCCATTTTCAATAATCTGTCCTTTTTTCTTGATCTTTCCTATACTATATCTATGTCCCATTTTTCTCAAGTCTGTTCACTCCTACATAGGAGAGAAAGAAGGATACAGAAAAGAAAAAGAGAGAAGTCCCTGGGTCTAACCTCCAAAACCCATTTAACAAGACCATTTAACAGCTTGTAGTCTTTTCCCCTAAATAAAAAAATTTTCTATTATCCATCAAATAACCAAAGTGGGGGGAGGAACACCCTCCCCACCTTCTGGGGATGGGACGTTGTTCTCTTAAAGTGACTTCCTGCTGGTTTGGGACATAGTAAACCTGTTTGGGGCCCAAATAAGAATGGAAAAATGGTTAAAAATGTTAATAGAATCATTTGATGTTCAGTCCCTTTGTGCTCAGCTATTTAGATGTTCTACGAAGTTCATAGACAGAAATTGATCTTCAGAGCTTTACTGAAGTTTGATCTTTGTATATTGATACAAAATTAAGATTATATTTGGCCACATTGGTATTGATCTTTGTATATTGATACAAAATTAAGGGTAACGCTTCTTAAAGGTATTGTTCCTAGTAATGCTTAAAAATGAAATGTAAAGTTTTGACCTCTTGCTACCAACGGTCATAAACTGTTTAGGATAATTAAGAAATGGAAACTAATAGTCATGCAAACGTGTCATTTTGTTAATTACTATGACAGTCTATTACAGTTATTTTCTAAGCTACTCAGAAATCAAGTTGCTAAGAGACAAGCAATATTTGCTTATCTAAATATAAGAGATAGATAAGGCATCTTCAAAAACCTCAAGAGATCTGCAGAATATGGCATTCAAAGATGTTTTCGTAACTTTAGATTTTTTTATATCAAGACATGTCAGCTCCTGACAGCACCCCATATTCTACTCCAAGTAGAAGATGAGCATCAAAGAATCTCCAGTGGGAGATGATTGAATTGGTGGTAAGCCTTTCTCTTGACAAGAAAAACCCCTTGCTTCAACTGTAGACAGACTGCTGTCCAAAAAGGACAAAACTTGGAAGCAGGTAAGTCAACAACCTAGCTCTGCCAAGACAGGGTAGGTAAGTCCTTCATAATTCCTGCTCTACAATCAATGTCTGTCAGAGAAACGGGGCCAAATGGCTGAAGATTGATGCTGTAATGTATGGAGAGAAAATGGGAACTGTCCAGGCAGCCACTGATATGTCATTTCTTAGTTTTGGAAGCTGCAGGCCCTGCACTTCCTATATAATCAGATATATTTATCCCTCTCAGGTCTCTGAGGTGGTTGAAGAATAGATAGCTAGAGTCTCATAGTTAAATTTTGAGTTGTTTAGGAATCAAGAGGGTGTTCTGGATCTAAGAAGATATTTTTAAAATTGTGAGGCAAGTTAGTATGAAAGCTGAGTTAGATATAGAACTTTAAACTCATGGAGATGGTTAGATAGTAGAATGTTAAAGTCAGGTGCCAAATACATATGGACTGGACATTGGGAATGTATGCTAAGCCATATAACTCACATAATTGTGGCCTATTTATTTCTGTTGTTTTATATTGTATTTATAGTTATAAGAAAAAGAACCATTTGTTGTACTGAAAGGGAGAGCTGTTGGGGGGGGAAAAGAAATACCTTGAACTAAAAAAACAAATGGAAGAGGATGGGGGTTGAGGGGGAGGAGGGTGGAAGGGTGGGACTGGAGGGGGGAG
>CAJQZJ010032535.1:1068385-1110315 GCA_907164525.1 Lophiomys imhausi
AGGATGGGGGGTTGAGGGTGGGAGGGTGAGACTGGAGGGGGAATAGGAAGGGGACTGTGATTGAGATGTAACTTGAAATAAAAAATAAAGGAAAAAAATTTCAAAAAAAAAATAAAACCTTTTTTTTTCTACTTTAATAGATTTCCCCAAGGCTGAGGAAAAGTGAAAATAATGCACTAAGTTCTAGGAAAAACTCACCTCTATCTTCTGGTTTTCATATATCATATGGCTTATGAGTAATTGAATCACTGCATTTTGTGCATAGATTGGTATTCATTGCTTTCATGTCCCTCTCTTAGTCTCCATCTTTCCGGTAAATGCAGTGGTTATACTTTGGTAAGGCCACACATTTTGAATGAATCTATACTGTTACTCTTTAGTTTTTCTGTAAGATTGTCTTTCCTTGCTTTCTTGTTCTTCTACCATATTTATCCTACTATAGATCTTCTTCTATGTTACCTCATTCATTAGATCTCTCTCAGTGGTGGACAACTCTGTGGGCACAGTGTCCTTGAGACACAACTGGACTGACACACCTATGACCTCCAGGACAGTGACAGTATGAGAAAGACCAGCATAGGTTTAAAGCAGATGCAGTGAAGGTGCTGGGAGGGCAAGAAGCACACAAAGGCTCATCCCTGAGGAAGAAGCTGCATGCAGTTGATGCCTGTGGGGAAAGAAAATAAGTTTCCTGAAGTGAGTGTGAGTGGGTATATGAGCCACACACCAGGGCAGGGCCCGTTCCCAGGAGTAGTTGGCAAACACAAAGTAGACTCCACATTTTTGTGCACCTTTTGTATTGTTTTGTTTATCTTATTTTGTCTTTCGAGTTTCTCTCTGTGTGTCTGTCTGCCTTTCTGTCCCCCCCTCTCTCTCTTGCTTTCTCTGTTCTTTTTTTATTTTTTGAGTAGGGGAGAATATGGATGTGTAGTGAGGGAGAAGTTGGATGTGTGGTGAGAAAAATGATGGATGAGTTGGAAAGGGAAATGTTTATAAACAAAATATGTTGAATGAAAGAATTTAAAAGCAAGACCTTTATGATGAAGATAGATTTCTATCAGTCTGAACTCCTCTGTTTCTAAAAAAGTGTTTGAAACTGTATTTCTTTTTCTTTTTCTTCTCTTTTCTTCTTTTTTTTTTTTTTGGTCAAAATCAAAGACAATATGATTCAGTATATATTCTATAAGAATATGTTGCTTTTTCCAAGTATTGTTTTGAATAAATTCAGGCTCACTTTTGAACTATCATATTTAAATGTTTACTATAGGATGAGAATTATTTTAAATATTTCTGTGGTTTCACTTGGAGATTATTTTTTAAATAAAACATCCAGGAGGATCAATACCTAAAATTTCAGGGACTTTAATACTGAACAGATAGGCCTTTCATGATATTAGTTTATAGAATGTAATCAACAAATTAAATCCTTAAATGACTAAAGAATAAAACCTATCTCCTAAATCTTTAACTAATAACAAAGATTGTGTGGGGGCATTGAAATTATTTTTATGATTGTTTAGGCCAAATGGATTATTTTAAGATAGTTTATTTTCACAAGTTATCCTAACATCTTTAGAACTTCTGGGCAAGGAAATATGGAAATTAATTTGATAAGTTAAATAAATGCTAAGTTCCTAATCCCATATAAACTTTTCCCCTCTTATTAAAAAATAGATTATTTTCTCATACAATATATCCTGATTACCATTTCCCTCTGTTCCTCCCAGTTCCTGCCCACCTCCCTCCCATCCAGATCTTCTCCCTTTCTGTCTCTCATTAGAAAGAACAGGCTTCTAAAAGATAACAATAAACATAATAAAATAAAAATTGAGACAAAACAAAAGCCTTCACACAAAATTTGGACAAGGTAAACCAACATAAGAAAAAGAGCCCAAGAGAAGGCACAAGAATCGGTGACCCACTCATTTACACACTGAGGACTATCATAAAAACACTAAACAGAAAGCAATAGTATATAGACAGAGGACCTGCAGTTCTTGTGCTTGCTGCTTTAGCCTTTCTGAGTTCATAGAAACTTTGGTCAGTTGATTTACAGGAATTTCTACTGGTGTCTTTCATTCCCTCTGGTTCCTATGCTCCTTCTGCTTCCTATTCCCTGTGCTCTGAATGGAGGGATTTGATGGAGATATCCCATTCAGGACTGAGTGTTCCAAAGCATCTCTCTCTCTCTCTCAGTCTGCACAATGTCTGGTGTGGGTCACCATATTTGTTTCTATCTACTGAAGAAGAAAAAGTCTCTGATGATGGCTAAGTCACTAATGTATGACTATAGCACAGTATCATTGGGAGTTATTTTATTATTACCATTTTTTAGACCAGTAATATTTGGTTTTACTCCAGGTTCCTGGGCTACCTAGTCTCTGTTTTCATCACTCAAGCAACTTCAGGTATGGGTCCATCTCAATGCATAAGCTTTATGTTAAATCAGGTATTGGTTGGTTATTTCCACAAACTTTTGCCACCATTTCCCTATCATATTTGGCAGGCAGTAGAGATTGTAGATCAAAATTTCTGATTGGTTTTGTGACTGGGTTGATGTTTATGTTTCTCTTTTGTTATCTTACAGAGTACTTTCCTTTACCAAAAAATTTTCTGATTGAAGAAATATGAAAGGCTTAACTGCAGTAAATATCTTAATGCTGAAGATATTAACATCTAGATTATTGTGGCAGTATTTTTTTTTTACCAAGATTAGGCATTAAATATAATGACCTGAGAAGCTTATCAGAGTAATAAACTTTCTTTGTTCTGTTTTACATTTAATATTGATTAATGGTTTAAACCCTGTATTATACTTCACACTAAATATTGTAGTAAAAAAGTCAATGTGACTTTTTAAAGAGTGGAGTTCATGAAACTAAGCACTGAATTCAATCTTTCATTATTCTTTCTTGCTCCTTTTGCTCCTATGCAAACTAGTTAATATTTGCCCAAGAAGATAGTACATATTTACATCAAAAAGGTCATTTATTTCTCATCATAATCATGACATAGCTACAGAATAGCCATGGGACCACATTTCTAATGAACACAGTGAAGTAGAAATAAACCTGGATGTTTTTCAAGGCCAGGCCATACTGCCTGCTTGATTTTTCCTCTTGCAATGTTTTGTTTGGAAATCCAGCTGTATATTGTGTAGAAGAGTGAATGAAGGGTTCGGGCATGTGTATGTTACAACAACAACATGAATCTGAAACCCATGCTTTCAGCACGAGACAGAGGTGAAGCCTTTTGTTTGACATTATCACCATATTCTCCTTTACCTCAAAGGAGGTATTTCAAATGTGAACTCCCACGTGAACTCAAGTCAACTCCCCAAGTCCTGAAGCTAATAATCTTATTGCTTCACACCACTAAGTTGGAGTGAAGAAAGTGACCAACAATCAATAAGTGGGACCTCCTGAAACTGAATAGCTTCTATAAGGCAAAAGACACTGTCATTCGAACAAAATGGCAATCTACAGACTGGGAGAAAATCTTCACCAACCCCACATCTGACAGAGGGCTAATATCCAAAATCTACAAAGAACTCAAGAAATTAAATGCCAAGAAACCAAATAATCCAATCAAAAAATGGGGGGCAGAGCTAAATAGAGAATTCACAAAGGAGGAATTCCTAATGGCCGAGGGACATTTGAAGAAATGCTTAGCATCCTTAATCATCAGAGAAATGCAACTCAAGACGACTCTGAGATTCCATCTCACACCTGTCAGAATGGCTAAGATCAAATGCTCAAATGACAGCACATGCTGGCGAGGGTGTGGAGAAAGGGGAACCCTCCTCCATTGCTGGTGGGAGTGCAGGCTTGTGCACCCACTATGGAGGTAAGTATGGTGATATCTTAAAAACTTGGAATAGCTTTGCCTCAGGACCCAGCCATACCACTTCTGAGTATACACCCAAATGACTCCTCATGGAATCATAACGAAGTTGCCTCCTCTATGTTCATAGCAGCCTTATTTGTAATAGCTAGAAACTGGAAACAACCCATATGTCCCTCAACCAAAGAATGGATTAAAAAACTGTGGTACATCTACACAATGGAATATTACTCAGCTATCAGAAAAAATGAAATTATGCAATTTGCAGTCAAATGGATGGAACTAGAGAAGCTCATCCTGAGTGAGCTAACCCAGACTCAGAAGGATGCACATGACATCTACTTACTTATTGTAGGATTTTAGCTATATAGTACAGGATATCTATACTACAACCAAAGCACCAAAGGGAACATGAACGTAGACTTTTTTGTTTGTTTGTTTGTTTTCTCTCAATGTCATTGAGACACTTTTCCCTCGTGGTACTGCTGTGTATGCCCACAGTGTATGAGGAGGCTCTTGGCCCTCATATGACTGCTGAACTTGGGTGAGGGACTGTTATGTAGGGACACTTCACTTCAGAGGAGTGGGATGGAAGGGTTAGGGGGTAGAGAGTGGGAGGACGGGAAGGGGGGAAAGAGGACAATATGATGGAGATGTTACCTGAAGCAACAAATAATTTATTTATTAAAAAATTAAAATAGGGAGAGCTGTTGGGGGGAAAAATAAATACCTTAAACTAAAAAAAAAAAAAAAAGAAGGGAAGAGGATGGTGGGGCTAGGGGGAGGAGGGTGGAAGGGTGGGACTGGAGGGGGGAGTAGGGAGGGGATTGTGATTGAGATGTAACTTGAAGAAACAATAAATAAATTATTAAAAAAAAAAGAAAGAGCCCTAACCAGAGCATTTTGACTTCTGACACTGTTCTGAAATACTTTGTGTCTCACCTCAAGAACACCTCATTAAACCTATATTTTGACAGCAAAAAAAAAAAAAAAATTAAAATAATTTGTTCAATTTTACTTTTACTTTTTAAAATTTTACTTTTTACTTTACTTCAAAATTTTACTTTTATTTTTTAAAGCAAATAAAATAGACAGTTTCATGAAGAATATCATGAAATAGTATTTAAATAATTTCACATTGTAAGTAACTTGCTTTAAAAAATGCATTATCAACTTTTCTGAAAAACCTATGGCAAGGATTTATATAATAACCTAAAGACAAATTTAAACTTCTTCAGAGGGCTAATATATTTTGTCTTCAATGAAGGATATTAATCCTTTTTGGAAAACAGTAATAGGCCCACATCCAATAAATGTTGTTATATGTTCATTTGGTGTGCATAAACATACACATGCATACAAAGTACTTTGTTCCTCAGCTTTTGAATGCATCAAATGTTATGAAATAAGATGTTGAAGCTTTAACTGTAAATGTGTTTAGATGTTAGACTGAATTCAGACACATACTTCATACTGGAATTTGGAATCCATAGCTCTGTTCTCTATCATAACATCATTTATCCATCATCTACCAAAAGTCAGGAATCAAGAAAGAGCAGGAAGAATTTAACTGCTCTGTTCTGTTTTGGGTTTTCACCACTTCTAACCTTGTAGGTTGACTAAATTTAAACATAACAATGCAGATGCATGAGTTTGTTGCTTCACACAGCACACAGATCAATATCATGGTAATCCTTTGATGTATTATCTGAAATGTTTAACTTTAAACCAGCCCCCATACCTGCTTTATAGTCACATTAAAATCTGAAAATCCCTGCTCTATAGAGTCATTAGCCTTCCTATTATACATTTTCAACTAAAGCAAAAATGATAACCTGAAACTCCTTGGCAAAGAAATTATGTATTGTGTTTAGAATTTTACATTTACTACATAAAGAAACAAATTATCAAAATCTATAAAGGCACTAAGCTAAGCTTCAGAAGCCTGATTCGTTCTCACCATGATCACTGGTTCTCCTCACTTATGCATAGCTACCAATGCCTGTAGAGGATGGGGTCAAAATTTGAGATGACACTTAGAATTCTCTATGATGGAGTTAATAGTTTACTTATTTGAACCATTTATTATAATTTATATATTTTATACTATTTAAAGTGTCCCCATGCCTATTATTGTTATTTCAAGTATTTAAACATGTCAAAGACCAAAATGTAGAGAAATTTTGTTTTGACTAGACTTTAGACTATTTCAGGCATGGTTTTGGACAATCATGTACAAAGTGTTAATTTTCTTCACATTAAAATTGTGATGTATGATATAATGTCATCAACTGATTCCACACCAAAAAGAAATCAAATCTCTCTAACTAAGGTAATTTTTTTTCAAAATATTGTTATGTGTCTAAAATTAACCAGGTTCAACAGGATCTGGTCATGCCTTTAATCTCACCATTCAGGAGGCAAGGGAGGCAGATCCCTTTGAGTCCAAAGCCAGTCTGGTCTACACAGAAAGTTCTTTGTGCTCCATAGTGAGACCATGTTAAAATATATTAAATAATCAGGTACAAGCACACATATGCACATGAAACAAAAAACACATTCTAAAATAAAAGGAGAGAAAGAGTTTATTTCATCCTTTTTTAAGGTAAGTCTTGCCACCCAAAAATTAAATAAGTAAATAAACAAGATAATCCCTCACAAGTTTAACCAGAGCATATTCTAATTTAAATAACCTCCCATAGATAGTCCTAGAAACTTGTCTATTGGGTGATTCCCAACCTTATCTAGGTAGTAATTGCTAGTCATGATCACTATATATATCTATTTGAGTGATAATACCTAGTTCATAAAAAAGTTAACTAAAAAAGTAAAACAAATGTTACAGAAAATCATGAAAATAAGCTATCTCCAGAGACTGCCATTGTTTTTGTATTTTGGGCTATTGGAAGAAAATACTTTTGAGTAAAATATGTAAGAATAAGAGATTTCTTTCTCAAATTAGAAAAGCACAGGTTTTTCCATGCATACTCTTTAAATTTGATCTGAGGCTCCTGTCAATCCTGCCTTCAGAACAACATTTCAGAATAAACATCTTTACATGATGCAATCTCCATAAAAAATTCAACACAATTCTTCACAGATCTTGAAAAGACAAATTTCAGTCTCATATGAAAACACACACAAAGAATACCTCAGGATAGCTTTAAAAAGTAGTGAATAATAAAGAACTGCTAGAGGTTTCATAATTTCTGATTTCAAAGAATATTTAAAGAGCTACAGTAATATAAACAACATAACATTGGCACAAAAAATAGAGATGCATTTCAATGATGAATTGAAGACCGAGATATAAACCCACACACCTATGGACATTTGATTTTTTTGTAAATAAACTAGAACCACACACAGGATAACAGACAGCATCTTCAACAAATGATACTGGTAAAACTGGATGTTTCCACAAAAAATAATATAAGTAGATCTGTACTTATCACCATGCACAAAACTCAGCTCCAAATGTATTGAAGAACACAACACAACACCAGATACATTGACCCTGATAGAAGAGAAAGTGCTAAATATTCTTGAACTCATAGGCACATGAGACTTTCTAAACAGAACATCATTAATGCAGGTACTAAGGTCAACATTAAATGAATGGGACCTCATGAAACAGAAAGTTCTGTAAGACAGACACTTTCATTAGGACAAAGGGGCAATTGTAGAGTAAGAAAGGATTTGTTTGTTTTGGTTTTGGTTTTGTGTTTTTATTTGTTTATTTTGCATTCCAATTGCCATCACCCTCCCTCCCCTCTTCCCAGTTCCACCCTCTCACCCATTTTTCCCATACTCTCCCCCTACCTAGTACCAACCCACTCTGGCATATCAAATCACATCAAGACTAAGTGCCTCCACTTGCACTGAGGCAAGTAGAGGCAGCTCCAGGAAAATGAGCTCCAAAGGGAGGGACAGTGTCCACGTCCAAGATAGATCCTGTTCCAATTGTTAGGGGATCCACTTGAGGACTAAGCAGTCCATCAGCTTCATACATGAAGTGGGCTTAGGACCAATCCATGAAAACAGAGAAAGGATTTTTATGAATTGCACATCCAACAAAGGACTAATTTCTAAATATATATAGAACTCAAAAAACTAGCTATCAAGAAAATAAATAACTCAATTGAAAAATGAAGTACAGATATAAACAGAGAATTCTCAAAAAGGAATTCTCTAATGGCTGAGAAGCACTTGAAGATATGTTCAATATCCCATGTGGGAAATGCAAGTCAAAACTACTTTGATATTTCATTTTATACCTGTAAAAATGGCTAAGGTCAATAAAAACATCATGGCTCATGTTGGTGAGGTTGTGGAATAAGGGGAACACACATCCATTGCTGATGGGATTGCAAACTTTACATCCACCATTGAAATAAGTAAAGAAATTCCTCAGGCAGATGGTATTGTTCTAACTCAACATCCAACTAACTATATTATTCTTGGCCATATATCCAAAGGATGCTTTATCTTAGTACAGAAACACTTGCTCAACCATATTCATTGCTGCTCTATTCATTATAGTAAGGAACTGGAAGAAATCCAGATGTCCCTCAACAGAAATATGGATAAAGACAATGTGTTATATTTACACAACAGAGTATTATTTGGTGAGTTAAAAGTGGCATCTTGAAATCTGCTGGCAAATTAATGGAGCTAGAAAAAAATTAACCTGAGTGAGATATCTTAGATCCAGAGGAACAAACATGGTATACATTTACTTATATGGATATACCAGCTGTTAATTATAAAGTTGCAATCCATAGAAATACATGGGTATGTACAAAGTAAGGAACCAGAGGGTACCAATAGATCTTTTTTGGAAAGGGAAATAGAATAGATAAGTACGTATGAATGGGGTGAGATAGAATGGGAGGATTATGTTGGTAGTGGTAGGGGAGAGGGGAATGAAGAAGGTAATATTGTAAGCAAAATTAAGGGGAATTTGGGGCAGCATGGAAACCTAATAGAGTAGAAACTTCTCATAATATGTGCATATATGAAGGTGATCTAATTGTGATCACCAAATTATGAGGGTGAAAGAGTCTCAACTGACCATCTTTTGTCACCAAATGAAGCTTCAAATACAAAGAATGGGTTACATCTAATTGAATTGCTGGCCAAAGGGGTCTCTTGGGAATCCCCAAACAATCAGATTATTGCCAAGATTCCAGGTTGTTCTCAATAAACAGACTGCATAGCCCCATTGCTGAAGATAATACCATAAACATTGAGAAAATGAGCTGGTGACTACATAGAGCACTCATGCCATCTATAAGCATCTTTGCTACAAGAATGTGCTCTGTATAATAACAAAGGAGAAACATGAACATCAAGCAAGCAATAAGGGGTCTCATGGGAATCCCCAAAAGGGAATGTGAAATCCCCCTTTGATATATAATGCTTCTGGGAGTAACCAATCAATGTTTGATTTGATTTAAGGACTACTCCACAAGTTAGAACCCCTACCTGACAGTGCTTTGTGTGACCAAGGTCCAGAGACTAGATATGCAAGATTCCTAGGGTAAAACAAAATACTATCCTACCCTCGTAGTTTGGTGCCTTACACAGCCATCATCAGAAGAGCTGAATCCTGCAGCAGATGGGAACAAATACAGAAATTCACAAACAAACATTCTACAGAAACTTAGATATCTTGGAACACTTAGCTGTAAATGGGATGTCCACATCAAATCCCTTCCCTCAGACCTCAGGAAGAGGAGGCAGAAAAAGTATAAGAATTAGAGAAGATGAAGGACATTAAGAAAACAAGTCCTTCTAAATTAGTGGTACTCAATGAGTGGGGTCAGGACCCATTTGGGAGTCAAATGTGATGGGGTAGTGTTAAGCATTCTAAATGTTAATTGATTGGTCCTGCTTGCTGTCTGTTACTTACATTGTCTCTGATTGGTTAAATAAATTCTCAGGCCAGAGATTGGGCAAAGACAGAGAAAGGTGGGACTTCCCGAGATTAGAGCAGGAAGCCTGCACTTTAGACAGAAAATTAATTCATTCCAGAAGCAGCAGGAAGGAGGATGCAAGCCATGGGTTAGAAAAAAGAACCTCATTCCATATGGCCAGGAACATCGGCATATCATTGAGAATGGCAGTCCAAAGGGACGTATGTATATATGGGGTCATATTTGGGTAGTAGATTATGAACTAGCTTAGATGGGCTAGGATTGCACAATTCAGGCCTAGGCTTGTTAAAATCCACATGGTGTCTGTGTGTGTTCATTTATAATGTCTGGATAGGAATTAACAGCTGCCAAACCAATTAACAATAACCTAAATACTGGTAAATAATTTAATTAATTATTTCTACAAATGGCACCCCAACATAATTTAATTAATTTTTTTTACACAAATGACATTTTCACGGGAAGGGTAAGACCACTGGGAAACACAGGTATTTACATTATGATTCATAGCAGTAGAGAAATTTTAGTTATGAAGTATCAATGAAAATAATTTTATGATTTGGAGTCAATAACACATTACAAACTGTATTAAAGGATCACAACATTAAGAAGGTTGAGAACCACTACCCTAAATCAACACATGCAGTGCTTGTAAGAACTCACAGAGGCAACCAGCAGGCACAGGGTCCAAATAGATATGTACCAGGCCCTCAGCATACATATTGTGGCTTCCAGTTTACTTTTTTTTGTTTGTTTATTTATTGCTTCAAGTTAATCACAGTCCCCTCTCTCCACCCTTCCCAGTCCTACCCTCTCACCCTCTCTCCCCTCTCCAACCTGTCCTACTCATCTGGAGTGGGCTGCCCCTACATATCAGTCCCCCTCAGTTCAACAGTCATATGAGTGTTAAGAGCTTCCTTTTGCACTAGGGGGCTGTACGGCAACTCCATTAGGGCAAAGTGTCCCATTAACAGGTAGCAAGGTTTATGTTCTTGTTCCTTTTGGTGTGTTGGTTGTAGGATAGTTATCCTGTGCTATCTGGCTAAAATCCAATTATAAGTGAGTAGATGCCATGTGGATCTTTCTGAGTCTCAGTTAGCTCACTCAGGATGAGCTTTGCTAGTTCCATCCATTTGGCTGCAAATTGCATGATTTCCTTGTTTCTGATAGCTGAGTAGTATTCCATTGTGTAAATGTACCACAGTTTCTTTTTTTTCAAGTCCATTCTTCAGTTGAGGGACATATGGGTTGTTTCCAGTTTCTAGGCAAAGAAGGCTGCTATGAACATAGATGACGAGAGGTCCTTGTGGTTTGCTGAGGAATTGTTTGGATGTATACCCAGAACTGGTATGGCTGGGTCTTGAGGTAGAGCTATTCCAAGTTTTCTAAGATATTATCAGACTGATTTCCATAGTAGTTAGGACCAGAAAGAAACCTGCACACCTATGGTCACTTAATTTTTGACAGAGAAGCCAAACCATACAGTGGAAAAAGGACAGCATCTTCAACAAATGGTGCTGATCTAACTGGATGTTGACATGTAACAGAATGCAAATTGACCCATACTTATCACCTTGCACAAAAATTAAGTCCAAGTGAATCAAAGACCTTAACATAAGGCCCAACACACTAAATCTAAAAGAAGAGAAAGTGGGGAAAAGCCTTGAACTCACTGGCAAAGGTGACATTTCCTGAACAGATCACCAATAACTCAGGCTCTAAGACTAACAATCAATAAATTGGACCTCATGAAACTAAAAAAAAAACTTCTGTAAGGCAAAGGACACTGTCATTAGAACAAAATGGCAACCTACAGACTAGAAAAAGATCTTTACCAACCCCACATCTGATAGAAGGCTAATATCCATAATTTATAAAGAACTCAAGAAATTTAACACCAATAAACAAATACTCCAATGGAAAGTGGGAAACAGAGTTAAACCAAGAATTCACAAAGGAGGAATCCCTAATGGCTGAGAGACACTTAAAGAAATGCTCAACATCCTTAACCATCAGAGAAATGCAACTCAAGACGACTCTGAGAGTCCATCTCACACCTGTCAGAATAGCTAAGATCAAAAACTCAAATAACAGCACATGCTGGTGAGGCTGTGGAGAAATGGGAACACTCCTCCATTGCTGGTGGGAGTGAAAATATGTACAACCAGTTTACTCTTTTAATGGGCTTTCTGAGTGTGCAAATGAGTAGATGTGATTCCTTTACTTTGCCTTGGGTTCTTTTCCTTCTTTGGGTTTGTCTATCCAACTCTAGATGATAGGTTTTTGTTTTATTTTATTGTATGTTTTTTTTAATAAGCATACCTTCTTCAGATAAAATAAAAACAAATACTTCTATAACAGCAACAACAACAAAACCCTTTCTTGGTCTTTTCACCAAACTTACAACATCTTCTTTTTGCCATATAACAAGATATGTATTGCTTAACATATAAATATGCTAAACTTCATAACTAATTTAATGGTTCCATTTGTACAAATCTATTTTTAGTAATATGGTTGTGATGTGGTTTTTTGAAATCAACTTTGTGCCATATTGCTTCATTGTCAAAAATTATGAGTTCATATAACCTCTGTATGTCTTTGACACTGGGTTTGTTTTAAATTTGAAAGACTTCCAAATGTTTGAGAACAATTTCTGGATATGAGACAATATACTAAACTCTATAAATAACTGTGACATATTACAGATCCATGCAATATTAAATAAACAACAACCAGGAAGAGAAGAAAATCCAATGTTCTAAGTAAAATAAATCTGAAAAGGTCATTGAAATGTCCTAGGATTTAAGTAAATAAGATATTAATGCCAGTAAATCCATTTAACATAATCACAATGCAAAGCATGGTTTTACCAGTGCTGTAAAATTAAATAAATACTTCTAATTTTGTAAAACAAATGAAACATTTTCAGCTGACTTTTTGCCTATCACATGTCCAACGACCCTTCACAGTAACATACTCCAAGCTGAATCTTCAGGTAATACCTGAATTCTCAATCCTATGTAATAACTTTTTACCCCCAAAAAGCTTTGATTTTCCTTTGGAGTGCAGCATATTTCATGTCTTTATGATCCACCCTCAGTCAATCCATTTATAATTTTAAAAACTTTGGAAAGTGTATTATTGATTTAAAAATTTTGTTTTCAATTTCATACTTGTTATTAGAAAGCAGAATCATGCACCATAGTGGATAACTTATAAATTTCAGTCCATATTCATTAATTTCTCATTGTATTTTACTAACAACCTGTGAAAATATTAATACAATCAAGTTGACTTTTGGTTACTCACCACACAGGCCTATATAGAACAACAAATGAAGAAATGTAGATATTTGCTAATTTAAAGTCAGAGTATCCTCATTTCTAGTCTTGGAACCAGAGAACCAGGTTTATGCTTTTTGAAGCCAGATTTTGCATCTCAGTTCAAAGATCTCCGTTCTTTGGCCTTACTCAAGAGTTTTCTGGTTCTGAAGGCATTGAACGTGGACTAAGCCTTGGTACTGGCTTGCATTATTCTCGGACAGCTTATCATGATTCAACACATTCATTTAAAAAATTATTTCCTCCCTGCTGCCCCAGGGGAACAACTATAAAAGCTATGAGAAATAAAACTGAAGGCAGAAAAGTTGTGTTGATTTACAATAAATAAAGAAATCTATGAAGGCATAACCAAAAAGTAGGACAAAAGAGGAGAGAAACATGAGCTAGGGACTGAAATAAAGCTAATACAATGAGAACAGAATTTTTCCTGAAGTTAAAAAAAAAAAAAAAAACAACCTCATGTTTCCATTCTGAGCTTCGGTGGTGAGAAACTGGTGAACAATAGAAATAGATGAACAGAGGAGAGACTGGAGATAACTTAAGATCACTGAGACCAAAGGTATTCATGGGATATTGAAACTATTAATATATGCTGATATATGTTGAAGAGGCTAGTGGTGGTTAGAGATAAAGACTTTGATGGTCAGAGTCACCAAAGGCATGTGGTTTGGTGTTGATGACTCCTCTTTTAACATACTATTCTACATTAATATAAAGACCTGTAGTCTACATGTGTTATCTCTATCATTTACCTTCCTATACAAACGTTACAAAATGTGGCTATGAAGAATGAAATCACACTAAATCTATAGATAAATTTATGCATAATTTACCACTACACACTGAGAATAGAATACTGTAAAACTGGTAATTGTCCAAGTTGATTTTGTGAGTTGGATATGCTTTCCAGAATGGGACTTATATTCATGCTATTGTCTTGCTTCTTAATTTTAGAGAAGACACAATTTTTCCATTAAAAATAAGCATAGTTTAATTGTCCTCATCCTGATCCTTTACCTCCTCCTCCATTTCCTTTATCTCATAGAAAACTTAAATAATTGAGCATGGTCACTGGTAATTTTTGAGTCTAAATCAATGAAAAACTCTGATGTATGTTAAACTAATAGTTTTCAGAAGTATTGCAGAATTTAGACCTTTAGCTTCTTTTAAAATTTTGTTGCTCATCGCTAAAATTATCAAGGTTTTGATCTTTGTTTACAGAAAAATATTAATCCACAGTTTAGTTTCAGTAAGAGCTAGGGCTGGTGAGATGGCACAGCGGGTTAAGGCTCTTGCAATCAAGCTTTCCAACCTGAGGTCAGTCCCCTGTATCTGCACAGTAGAAGGAGAGAAACAACGTCTGAAAGTTTTCCTTTAATCTCTACATACAGTGATTCTCAGATTTCTACCCTACAACTTCCTCGTGTAGTTTCATTCTGACCTCCAAACTTGCATGCTGGCATGCATGCACACAAGATTTTTACACACATACACACACACATGCACGCACGTACACACGCACACACAGTTCATTAAAAAGTAAATATATGTAATGCAAAATGAAGACTATTTAGTTACCTGGTTGTTCTTGACTAAGTTTTATAAATTGCCTTCTTTCAAGGAATTTGTTGAACTTGTAAACAAGATGTTACCAGTTATTTTCCCCATTGCATCATTGTCTTTAACAGCAACAGAAAGAGCTTCTCCTTCATCCTTCCTAATGAGAACTTAAGTCGGTTTTCCTATTCATTTTTATTGAAGCTGCAGTGATTTTAAAGAAATTTCTAAGTAAGAAAGGTCTGGTTGCATTGAAATCCCGTGTTGTCTAGCTTTAAATTTTTCATTGATTATTCTTTTATGTTTACAATTACAATTTCTATATAACTGATCAGATATTCCACAAAGCAGTGGTATAAATTTTACATTCCTATTAGCAATGACTGAAGATACATCCCTGCCAGCTCTGTGTTGTCAGTGATATGGAAATTGGTCATTCTAACAGGTACATAATGATACTAGTTATTTTAATTTGCATTTTCTGATGACATATGCTATGGGGTTGTAGCTTCTCTTACATTTGTATGCCATCTGTGCAGTCTCTTTGGTGATACATCTGCTGAGGTTATTGGTTCATTACTTTAATTGGGTTATTTTGTACTGCTAAGTTTTTAATTTTTCTTGTATATCATTGAAAATTGCAATTTATTCAACCCATTTTTGTAAATACTTTCTACGGCAATATTATTCTGCTTCTTGAGGTTTATTTTTCAGGACTATATTATTTGTGACATAATTTATTTTAGTGAACAGATTAAAAGAGTAATTTCTTTGTATGTAAAAACAATTCTTATCTGTTAGATTTAACAGAGGAATCCCTATGCAGCAGAATCCATAAAGTCACACCATGCAACAGACAGATCTCACAGGGAGGTTTATTTAGGGAGTGGAAGGAATACTGAGGCCTCTGGGTGGAGGGGAAAGAGGGAAGGATGAGAAGAGTAGCTGGGTTTTAAAGGGGAATGTAGTGCATGTGCAGAAGATATATGGGACTTGTGATCACATGTCTTGTTGATGGTCCCTTCGGGCTGGCTGTTGAGGTGCCTGATTGCTAACTTTATAAAATCAATTTACTTTTAGCACAATGTTTTCATAGATTAACAAATTGAAAATGTTTGCTTTTGTTATGTACATTCTTACATGAACTACAATTATGAAATATAACTTTTCTAATGCAAACTTGAGGAAAAAAATCCCCTTTTTTGCAGTATTTTTTCCTTGATGTATATCTTTAAATTTCACATAAATTTTATGGGGTTTCTGAACAAACATCCACCATCTATATTTTTATTCTCCTTGTTTACATTTTGCTTTTCCATTGACAAAATTTGTTACATATTGTATTCTTTTTTAATTAGCTGTTTCCCATAGACTGTTTCTTCAGGAGGAATATTATCTGACTGTCTCATTCTACTGTGTTCTCAGAAAATGAGAGTATAACATACAAAATGAATAGTATTTAATTAATACCCCCACTCAAAAACGTAAGTCATGATTGTGTTATAAGGGATAAAGTGATATTTTATTTAACCTACACACTTTCAATCATCATGTTAAAAATAGAGGTTAAAACAGTAAAAAAAAAAAACCTCAAGAGATCTGCAGAATATGGCATTCAAAGATGTTTTCGTAACTTTAGATTTTTTTTTTATCAAGACATATCACTCCTGACAGCACCCCCTATTCTCCTCCAAGTAGAAGATGAGCATCGAAGAATCTCCAGTGGGAGATGACTGAATTAGTCGCAAGCCTATCTCTTGGTAGGAAAGGCCCCTTGCTCCAAATGTAGACAGAATGCTGTCCAAAAAGGACAAAACCGGGAAGCAGGTAAGTCGACAGCCTAGCTCTGCCAAGACAGGGTAGGTAAGTCCTTCATAACCCCTGCTCTACACTCAATGTCTGTCAGAGAAACGGGGCCAAATGACTGAAGATCGATGCTGTAATGTATGGAGAGAAAATGGGAACTGTCCAGGCAGCCACTGGTATGTCATTTCTTAGTTTGGGAAGCTGTGGGCGCTGTACTTCCTATAAAATCAGATATATTTATCCCTCTCAGGTCTCTGAGGTGATTGAAGAACAGATAGCTATAGTCTCATAATTAAATTTTGAGTTGTTTAGGAGTCAAGAGGGTGTTATAGATCTAAGAAGATACTTTTAAAATTGTGTTGTAAGTTAGTATGAATGTTGAGTCAGATATAGAACTTTAAACTCATGGAGATGGTTAGATAGTAGAATGTTAAAGTCAGGTACCAAATACATATGGACTGGACATTGGGAATGTACGTTAAGCCATATAACCCTCATAACTGTGGCCTAATTACCTCTGTTGTATTGTAAGTATTTATTATTATAAGAGAAAGAGCCATTTGTTGGACTGAAAGGGGAAACTGTAGGGGGAAATAAGATATACCTTGAACTTAAAAGAAAAAAAAAAAGGGAAGAGGATGGGGGGCTGAGGGTGGGAGGGTGGGACTGGATGGGGAATAGGGAGGGGACTGCAATTGAGATGTAACTTGAAGAAATAAAAAATAAAGGAACAAAAACTCAGCAGGGTTGTTTTTTCATGTTAAACATACAGTGCAATTGCTAGTGTCCATTTAGTGTGCTAATGAGAATATTTGTGAAAATTAAATTCTTCTTTGAAACCTCTTTGAAAATCTTACTATATATTAGCTCACAAGAATAAAAAGGAACTTGCTACAAAAAAACAGTAAAAAAATAATTACTATTCTCTATAAAATTTAAAAGATAACATTTACCACATAGAAATTTTCTATAAAATGTAAAATACAACAGCGCTTCTCACATATAAAATTTTTATACTAGTTAAAATAAAACATCTCTTTCTATTTAGCACATATTTTGATATTCTATCTTATTCTATCTACTTTTCCACATTATTCGGATCCCATTCCACACCAAATGAATGAAAACACACTATGATAACTATAACACAACTATCTGTACAATGTTGCTTGCACTACCAAATCAATACTTGGGGCAAAGCATTTCAGAAAAATTAGTTTCCTTTATCCAAGAGCAAAATTTTATTAAGCACTCATTTATGTTTTTCTATTTTTGGTTAAAATTAACTTTTTATAATATCAAGTAATTTTCCACTGATATACTAAATATTAATGTATAGGAGTAGTATAGTGGTAGTATTAATAAAAATTAATAATTATTTATTTTAAATATTATAAATAAATAATTGATAAATTGGTAAAATTATGAAAGACCAGTAAATAAGAATATATATCACTGATATGTTGTGGGAACTAACTATGATTTACCACTTCCTTTGTGGGTAACCTGGAGATGTGAGGCATCTGGACCATGACACAAGAGGACCTGGCATGCAATTGCAGATGGCAGCATGTTCAAACCCCAGAAATCTCAAACTTGAGCTGTCATATGCCTTATCCAGAGAACAACATGTTTAGAACAATTCTCTCCTTTTTCCATGACCTACCTTGGAACAGTAACCAGAGTGACCTCCTGCCAGGAGAACACACATGGCTGATCATATTCCTAGTCCCTGAGACCCTTCCCCATGCATGTAGGGCATTCCCAGCATCTCAATCTCTGGCAATAGAATGTACTCACCCCAAAACTCCATTCCCACTCCCCGGGGTTCATAAGCCTTCATTCATTCTGAATAAAGAGCTAGGAGTTGGAGATACCTAATTAAACACAAAATATCGTTGGAGCTGTCTTGATTGGAAACGCTTTAACTATGAGAGAAAGCTCTCTCCAAACCCTGAACTTTCCCTGCTGAACTGGGGTTCAACTGAACCTCATCCTGGTTCTGGACTCCAACCATTCCTCTCCTGCCTGGTGCACTGGGCAGGATCCAGAAGAATCCAAGAGTGACATAATCCAGAACCACATCTACAACTGGTGTGACTCGATTTTCTCTGGCACTTGCGTGTACTGGTGATGATCAGACAGACACCTGTCAGGGAAGGAGTGGATCCACAACTGCACACACCTTTTCTCTCATGATCCCATATATATATATATATTATATAATAAATATATTATATATAATATCACATAATATATAAAATATTAAAAATTACATGTGTGTCGTTCTAGATATATGGAAGAGCAAAAGTCAAGTTGTGAGATCTAGAAACAAATTAGGTTGGAATGAGAATGAAAGGAAGAATCTATATGATGTGAGAAGAAAAAAATAATAATTTAGAACTGGACTTTGAACTGAGGGGGGCTGACACACGGAGACACCCCACATGAGAGAGATGGGATGGGTGGGAAAGAAGATAGAGGATGGGAGGGAGGGGTTGGGAGGGGGTGGCAATGGAGACGTAACAAAGTAATAAATAAACTTAAAAAAAAGAATAAACAAATTTTTATGACCACACAATCTGTTTTTCTACCACAGAAATTCAGTTGGTGAAAGTGTACATATTTGTGAATATGTCTCTGTAAATTTCAAAGTTTATAGATGTGCACACATATGTTTACACTCTGAGATGTACTTAAACAATAAAAGGTATCTATTTGTTGAAAGAATATTGGGATTGTTGCTTGATTATGTTAGATATTTAAAAATGTATTCTAGGAGGCTGGAAAGATGGCTCAATGGTTAAGAGCACTGACTGCTCTTCCAGAGGTCCTGAGTTCAATTCCCAGCAACCACTTGGTGGCTCCCAACCATCCATAATGAAATCTGGTGCCCTCCACTGGCCTGCAAGCATACCTGCAGCCAGTACATAATAAATAAATCTTAAAAATACGTATTCTATAGTTAAGACAATAGTGTCTTATGTTGGAGTACTAATTACATAAAAACTATTATTGAGGTCTCTGTCTTGCTATGAAGAAAATAATTTTTTTTAATTTTATTGGGACTGTGAGTGGAAATTCCTACCTCAGAGTTGCAACCCCTCTTCAGGAATTCTACAGAATAAACAGAGAGAATGAACTTTTAGGCTCTGCTTGAATAGTGTTAACCCAGTTTTTAATTTTCATATTTAGTCTTTTGTGTTAGAGTATAAATTTAGAGACCTTAAATATAAATGGAAAGTTTAGTGCTATTAAAATTTAAATTTAAGGGGCTGGAGAGATGGCTCAGTGGTTAAGAGCACTGTCTGCTCTTCCAGAGGTCATGAGTTCAATTCCCAGCAACCACATGGTGGCCCACAACCATCCATAATGAAATCTGGTGCCCTCTTCTGGCCTGCAGATATACCTGCAGACAGAACACTGTATACATAATAAATAAATCTTTAAAAAAATTTCAATTTAATATGAGAAGATCACAAATATATGTAAAAGCACTGTGATGGCATCTTTGGAAAAGTAAATACCTGGACTTTTGGCTTCAAGTTGTGACAACCCTAAACAGATGTAAAGAACTAGGCCTACCCACACAAGTTATAACCAGTGAATGCAAGAGAAACCCTGGCTTTCAGAAACACTTCTCAATGTCTAATCCCTCAAATTCCTGCTCTGAGGTATGGAAGCCGATTCTAACTAAGTGCCTTCCTGCTTCTTACACTGATGCTTGGTTGTGTTTGGGTAAGTAAAGCTGGGTGCAAAGCTCAGCTTCTTATGTTCCCTCTTTCTATCTCTCTAATCTCTCTTTCTCTCTCCCCTCTCTGCTTCTCTCCCACTACCTCGTGTGTGCGTGTGCGTTTGTGTGCATGTGTGTGTGTACACATGCGTGTGATGGAGACAGAGCAGAGAATGAGACAGAGAAAACTGTATAGAGTTGTCACTTTATAAACACACAATTCTCCTGCAGTTATATACAATCATGTGTATTTCCATAAGGGTAAATAAAGTCACAACTGAGTAGTGTGGTGTGACTCATATTTTCTCACACTCATGAAGAAGCATTTAATATGGTCAGTAAAAACAACTAGATTTAGAACTGGATTTCAAATGCTAATTCTGCAATTCTGTGTCAGTTGTTAATAATACATAATTTTGTAACTATATTTAATATTTTACTGGCTGATTGATCCCTCTTTAGCAAAATTATGAGGACATTTTTATCCTGTCTATTTACTACTAGTAGCAACTTATGTCTATCCACTTTTCATATTTTCATGTATACAGAGAAAGATTAAAATCCAACTATTTTCAATTATATGCAAATCATAAAATTTTTAAAACCATGATTTTGGCCAAAGAGTTAAAATTTTTCAATTTAATATTCTCAGCATGTACAGAGATAGAGTATTTCTCTGACCCTATTATTTTATAAATAATGTTTACCCTACAAGTAAAATAGAATAATATTAGCAAGAATTGCTATCTTCTGTATTTGTTGGATGTGATCATGAACATTTGAATTCTATGTGAGCCAATAATGAATGTATAAAACCTGCACAAGAGGAAAAACCAGCCAAAATTTAGCACAATTTGGGAAGGGGCTCACAAATTCTCCATTCTGAAGAGATATAAACAATCAATGGATTATGTGGAGAAAGAGTCACTCTTCTTCAGGAGTACAGTCCCTTAGAAATGTCCCATGATTCAGTAACTGGTTCCACACCCTTTACATACAGGCAGTGGACTTAGTGTATATTAAACTCAAAGAGAAAGAGAGAAAGGGAGGATAGGATACACACATGAAGTTGAGAGGTAAAGTGGACATACAGATAGATTTGGAAGAGAGGATTAGATGTAGTGCAAATTAGATCCATATACACTTATGAATATTAAATAAAATATCACTTAAAAATTAAAAAGAAAAAAACCAGGCACATTCAAAATCTATCATTCAAGATAATTAAAAACTAACTGAAAACAATAAAGGAAAAAACATGCAAACAGGCATGCATATATGTTTCAGAATCATGTGTACTTTAAAAATCCCTTTCTTTTTTGCAAAAATAATGAACATCATAGTATTACATTAAGTTGTAAAACTTGGGAAAATACAGATTTTATTGATGTCTTTAGCAGACAGAGACATGTTACCTTCAAAACTTACATGTTAAGTGAGTCCTGAGGCATGCCTCATGGTGGCCCAGATCTTTCATCAGCAATTGAGGTGAAGTAGGTTAACATTTTTTTCTAAAATTATTCTGGGTTCCTTTTTTCTGCTGATGACATCCTGGCAACAATTAATCATTGAATTTTTCATTTTCTTTCATTAGCAATAGTTAAGAATTCATTTCCAATTTGTCTAAATGATCATTGTTATTGCCCTTAAGCTATGCTTCTGGCTTGCTCTTTTAAAGTTATCTTAAAATACGATCTTAGCAATATTTTATTTCCTAATTTTTTTAGCTATCCCTTTATTAAAACTAATTAGTCAAAATTATGCATGCACACACACACATATATATACTTTAAAATGTGAATTATTGCTGAATTTTATCTAATAAGCAATCATCATAAGACATTTGATTAACATTTATAAAATAATTACTTCTACATATATAAAAATAAATCAATCATACATACATTTATACTATCTAGTATTTTCTTTTATTAGGTGATTTTTCAGATCCCCTCTGTAGCGTTTTCTGCATTTTTTTCCATTAATGCACCCAGAGAAAATTACTGAAATTATTTATTCCTAGATTAAATTGTAAGAGCCAACTACATGTCATTAAGCATGAAAAGTTTACTTCATTTTTTACATATTTAGTGTGTTAAGAAAATAACATACAAAAACGATTAGGGGGACATTGGCATATTGTATATGGCTATATTGTGTAAATGCACCACAGTTGTTTTTTTTTTTTTTATCCATTCTTCAGTTGAGAGACATCTGGGTTGTTTCCAATTTTTAGCTATTACAAATAAAGCTGCTGTGAACATAGATGAGAAGATGTCTTTGTGGTTTGGTGAGGAATCTTCTGGATGTATGCACAGGAGTTGTATGTCTGGGTCATGACATAGAGCTATTCCAGGTTTTCTAAGATATCATCAGAATGATTTCCATTGTGTTTTTGCAAGTTTGCACTCCCACTAGTAATGGAGAAGTGTTCCCTTTTCTCCACAACCTTGCCAGCATGTGCTGCCATTTGAGTTTTTGATCTTAGCCATTCTGACAAGTGTGAGATGGAATCTCAAAGTCATCTTGAGTTGCATTTCTCTGATGATTAAGGATGTTGAGCATTTGTTCAAATGTCTCTCTGCTGTTAGAGATTCCTTTCTTGTGAATTCTTGGTTTAGTTCTCTACACCATTTTTTTTAATTGAATTATTTGGTTTCTTGGCATTTAAGTTTTTGAGTACTTTATAAATTTTGGATATTAGCCCTCTGTCAGATGTGGTGTTCGTAAATATCTTTTCCCAACCTGTAGGTTGCCCTTTTGTTCTAATGACAGTGTCCTTAGCCTCACAGAAGCTTTTCAATTTCATAAGGTACCATTTATTGATTGTTGATCTTAGAGCCTGAGCTATTGGTGGTCTGTTCAGGAAGCTATCACCTGTATCAATGAGTTCGAGCCTTTTCCCCACTTTATCTTCTATTACATTTAGTGTGTCCCATTTTATGTTAAGTTCTATGATTCACTTGGACTTAAGTGTTGTACAAAGTGATAAAAGTAGATCTATTTGCATTCTTTTACATGTTGACACCCAGTTAGACCAGGACCATTTGTTGAAGGGGCTTATCCATTTCATCACCCAAGAAGGCGGCTTCATTTTCACAATATGCCAGCTTCCAAGAAGTGATGCAGCATCAGTTCCCAACTTTGGGAAACTGCTCTGACTCCTGGTGGAATGTTCTCATTATGGAATGATCTGTTCTGTGATTCTGTTGTTGCTTAGGGAGAGTTTAGGCTCCTTATCAGTCTTAGCTTGCATTCCAGAAATCAAAGGTAACTGAAAAGGAAGTTGTTTCCACTTAGGAATCTTATACCAGCAACAGGAAAAGGACATATATTGATGATCTTAATGTAAAGGATTGTATTAATATATGTTAATTTACATATTAAAAGAGTTCTGTATACTATTTCCATATTTATTGTTCATCAATAAAATCCACAGTCCTTTCCCATTGTTCCCAACTTCAAACCTAAGCATTCTTATCAACCTCATTGAGTCAACTGTTTTAGCTATTGAAAAGGTCTACGTTATTTCATTAATGTAATGACTTACAGTCCCACTCATTTTGGGGGGAAATGATGGGTTTTGTTTTTTTCATCAAAGAACAGTCTACTGTATATACATAGACCACATTTTAACTATCAACCCTGCATCTTGGACTTCTAAAGCAATTCCAGTGATTTCTTAAGTATTGACAGTTATTCTGTAAGAAACATGGTCATGAAAAATCTTACTGGTATACTGGCTTCAATATTGTGGATATAAATCCAGAAGTGGATTGGATGGAACAGATAAGATGTCTATGCCAATCTTCACAAGAGCCTGCATTCTGCTTTGAACAAAGACTGGTATAATTTATATCTCAACCAATATTATATAAAGTTGCTTCTCATCCACATCATCAGATGCTTTGGTCCTCTTTAATTTGCTGATTTAGAATAGTACACATTGTAACTTCTATGATGCCATCTCATTAGGGTTTGGATTTGGATTATCAGATTTCTGATGGATAACAATGTTGAGTTTTTTGTTTCAGGTCTTCTACTTTTAGGAAGCATCTCGTTGGGCCATTTGTCCTTAAATGCTTACTTGTTTGGTAGTTATTTGAGATCATTTTATGGTCAGATTTACCTCTATTAGATAAATAATTGCCAGATATTTTCTCAACTGTGTAGGATGTCTCTACCCTGTTATTTTTATTTTTAAAAGCTTGTTTGATAGAACAGTTTCTTTCTTTCTTTTGTTCTTTCTTTCTTCCTTCCTTCTTTCCTTCCTTCCTTCCTTCCTTCCTTCCTTCCTTCCTTCCTTTCTTTGCATGTACATTTAGAGTCCTACAAAGGACTCTATGTAGATATGGCCTGTACCAATATCTGGACATGATTACTATATATCATATTCATGAAGTTTTGGAGACTCAAGTCTTACACTGAGTATTTTACTGATTTGGAGTTTAAAATTTTTGATACTTTTTGTTTCCTTGGTTTTTGTTTGTTTTCAGAAAAAAAATGACAACAAGAATGGTTTACCCAAATACTCATTGATATGGATAATGCCCTGGAATATAATTAATATATCCAATGACAATTCATTGGAGAAATTTGATTTTCCTTTTTTTAGCACACATTAATTGCAAACAGGTTCTTGGTTAGGAATGGGACTTTCTGTCCACTTCTTCTCAGTGCTGGAAATTTGTCTAAGTTTAATCCAAGAAAATCTTCTGCATGCTGTCATAGTCTTTAGAGTTTGTATTTACATCAACCCTGTATGTCTGAAAGTTTTAACACTGTTTTCTTAGACTCATATACCATCACTGGCTTTTACAATTTTTCTACGTTCTTTCCTTTTCTGCATAGACCCCTGAGCCATATGATGAGGAGTTTGATAAAAACAGCCCATTTAAACTGAGTTCATTTTATGTTTTGGGATTTTTTTTTGGGGGGGGAGGATAGACTTATTTTATTTTGATTTTTTAATATTTTTTTGTTTGACTTTCTGTGTGTGTGTGTGTGTGTGTGAGAGAGAGAGAGAGAGAGAGAGAGAGAGAGAGAGAGAGAGTAGGACACAGAGACCATGAAGTTGGGAAGGAGGTATTAGTTTTCTGGAAGGAGAAAAAATATGACTAAACTATATTGGAGGATAATGTTTAATAAGAAATAGTTTTCAGCTAATAGTATTGAGAAAACTAGCTTCCTGTAGGTATATAAATGAACATTGACCATGACCTTGCATAATAAACAAAAATTAACAAAAAATTGCAGACCAAAATATAAAATAAAAATTATTAAAATGCAGACAATATTTTATTCCATTTTTAATTAGTTTAAAATTATTTCCTGATAACTTTGAATAATTTTATTACCTTATTCACATTCTTCCCAGGAATCCAGTCCCCTTTAATTAGTAATTAGTTAATTGTGTGTGTGTGTGTGTGTGTGTGTGTGTGTGTGTGTGTGTGTGTGTGCAGGCATATGGATGCCATAGCACATGCATAGAGGTCAAAGGACAAATTGTAAGAGTTTGTTCTCTTTTTCCACCATGAATTCTGGGGATTGAATGCAGGTTATCAGACCGGAAGCAGAAGCTTTTAACTGCTGAGCCATCTCAGCAGACTGAAGACAATATATTTTTATTATTGTTTCTTTTACTTTTAGAGATTATGAAATAATTGCAAAATTTCCCCTCCCTTTTCCTCTTCTTTAACCCTGCCAGGGATTCCACCTTGCTGTTTGTCATGGCCTATTTTTGTTAATGTGTCTAGATTATTTTCATTAATGTAATGACTTACAGTCCCACTCATTATGGGGGAAAATGATGTTGTTATATACCTTATGTATGTATTTATGCATATAAATACAATATTTTAAAATACAAAAGTAAATAGGTAACAATTTTTATGGCCAAAATTGCAAGATCATAAGAGTAAACAATGAATTGAGTTTCATTAAAATAACACACTTTGTATGTGTATATGTATTCCAGGAGGCTTCTACAAAAGAAGGCTCTCATACAGGTTTTTATAATACCTTTTATTGCTGTTATCTGTCACATACTCTGTACTCTACTTCATCTTCTCATTTTCTATCTCATTTATTCCTCCCTGTTTCATATTCCCCTTTGACCCTTTCTAGCACTACATTTTATCTCTGCTCCCTTGACTCACATGTGACATATGTCTTCAGGGATTCCGTTCACACAGAAAGATTGTGCAGACTTTTATTCATTTACATGTGAATTTCTTATTTAATTTTTCTTAATATTTGAAGAATATCCCATTGTGTCGAAGTACCACATCCACATATATACACACCTATAAAATAGTTTAAGCAGCATTGCCTTATTGAAAGACAACAATGTTCTTACTAAGTACCACAGGTTAGTGAACAAAAAGTCCAGCACTAGACATGAGTTAATTCTTTTGTAGATTTTGGCTAATGACATGACATAGACTTCTAAACATTATACACCATAGCTAATGTTACTTGTTACTAAGCAGAAGTTGATGCTGAACCTCCATTGCTGAAGACACTGCATACTTGAGTAATAGAGTGTGGAGAAATCAAGCCAACCCTCACTGTATATTTCACCCCCACTAGCTATCCTTCATAATTCTGTAAGGTACTATGTATACTAAAGAAGAAAAAAGTAAGTATCGACCCTACCCAACTGTGAACCATTGAGCTATAATAAGACCAGCCTGATAAGACATGCAACACAAATGTCATGGAAGTAACCTCTAATTGTATTTAAGGCCTGCTCCAAAACTGGCAACCCATATCTGGCATTGTTATCAGGGCTTGACAGATCATAAGTCTTAGGGAAGAACCTGCTATTAATATCTGCTAAAAAGGCTAAACGGGCTTAGCATTAAATTGACTACTAATGGTTTATCCCATAAATTAGTTCATCACACAACTCTCATCAGAGAAACTCCTTTTTGATGTAGATGGTGGTGAACACCGCGATCCCCAACTTGTCAAGATGAAGAAAATGAGGGATTGTGGAAAACTCAGACATAAATGAGATATCTATATCACAACCACACTTTTCCAGACTCAGAAAGCATTATGAATGAGGAAGCAGAAAGACTGTGAAAGCCAGAGGCACCAGGTGATGTCAAGAACACGATGTTTGTTGGACACAGCATGGCAGCTGTGTTTATGAACCCACAGTTGTAACAGCATACACGAGAACTTCTTAAGGTCAAGCTAAACAAAATCCTAAAATGGAGAGGAGATGGATGTGGAGACTCATGTTAAGGAGCTATATTACCTGATACCTGACAGAAGATGAAAATTAAGTTTTCTTTAAGATCATATACCTGGTTTATACTCCAGTGAGCTATATGTATCCAAGACTATATGGACAGCACATATTGAACTTCTTGGCTTGAAAAGTAAAAAATAAAATAACTGAAAAGGACATGAAATCAGATGGGAGGGATAGGGGTATGGATCTAAGAGCAGTTGGGGAAATATGAGTATGATCTAAACGCATTATATAAAATTATTTAAAAATGAAAAAAACAAGAAAAATGCAAAAATGATTTAACAGACTATACATAGGCTATTTACTACCTTCACAGTCATTTAAAAATGCAATTAATAGCAATTTTTATACCTTAATTTTCAATAAAGTTCAGAATACAATATACTGGCAAACTGGAGAAATGGGAATTTTATATTATGAGCTAATAAATGAAAATTTAGATAACTTCTTAGGTATGCAACTTGATTTTATAATAAAATGAATATTTACCTATCCCATGATCCAATAAATCTAATTTTGCTATTTAACCTGGAAGAAATTTTCACATGTCCCCAGCAAATGCAAATATTTATCCAAGTTATAAATATAATGTCAAGATCTTTGAATAAATATATATTTGGGTATTAAAATAATTTAAATTATAGCATGTCCATGTACATACACAATAACATATGGAAATTATGTGTGCATTTTAATTGGCTGTATAAATTAATCTAAGAAACATTGCTTAAGGTAAAAAAACAAACCCTATTAGAGTAAAGTACTATTTATATAACAAATATTTTGAAACAATTTCTAATGTTTATGGATATGTGTGTGTGTGTGAGTGTGTGTGTGTGCTGAAAGTGTACTGTGAGATTGTGTTCATTCATTTTAATACTGTATCTGTAAAACTAAATGATGACATATCAAAAGGAAAATTAATGCAAACCTAAAGCATAATGATGAAAGAAAAAAATTAACTGTTTTAGATAATTTTCTATTTGTTAATGTAAATTTAATCAGCAATTCCAACTACAGAATTATCAGCAATATAAACTTCTGATTTTCTCCAATAAAATATCCTGACACATGTGAAAATGGATTCATCACATGGTTAAAATTTCAAATTTTTCTTTTTTTTCAAGACTGTCTCTCTCTTTTATATAAAATATATCCAAATATGACTGTAATAAAAATCACTTCATCTGCTATTTCAGGCATTAGTGCTGATTCCATTTGTTCTCATTCTCTGCAAGAAAGTACAGTGTCTCCTAAATGAACCCTGTAACATGTAGGAATATAGAAGAATTGGAAAAGCATACTGAGTGTTAGCTCTTTTACTTCTTCATTACAGGACATCACACCAAAAATGGTTTAGAATGACTGTGGACTAACCAGGACAAAGATAATATCACATCTTATAAATCATATAGAGGCTTTATACAGCATATCACATAAACAACACCATAAATGGAAAAATGTATATCTACATGTGAGTGACAATTTTGAAAACAATATACACAAGTATGTTGAGTTGTTAACTGTGAATAACTGCATGGAAAGATAAACAGAAAAAGACATTAAGTGAATGAAATAAGAAATAAATAAATAACCCATCAACATATGCATATACCCCTCTCTTTATCAATTCCAAACATGGCTTGCTATGATATGAATGTTTATCATTATTATGGATGTCAAAATCTTTTTTACTATTTATTAACAAAATTCTTTTATATGTTATAGGTAGAACCTTACTAATTAGCCAGTATCATATTAAAAATATCTAAACAACTGCAACATAGATGATATTTTGTTACTGATTTAAAGATAGAGAATGCTACCTGACTGACACATCAAAGGTTGAGAAAAACTTAACTACATTCTAGATCGTGTCCTTGTCCCAACACATTAGTGTACCTGTCACCCCTCATCAAAGATGCTTCTGGCTGCCTCAAATACAGCATCACAGAAAATATTTCAGGACATGGTGCAAAGCCCAGTGGATCAAGGGGAATTCAGCTTTAATGCACACATCTGCAGTACTGCTCCAGCATCTATAGTTCAGAGCACGTCATGGAAGAAGGAGGGGAAGACTGTAAGTCTTTCAGGAATACCAGGAGTCTTCTGTGTGGCCACCTGTCTTAGAATGGGTAGCGTAAACAAGACCTGAACAATGACAATATCAACAGATGTGCTAAAGCAGAAATGGAAAAATATCGGGGATTTTCCACCCCTAGATAAGGACTTACAGGCAATTAATGACTGCCAAGAGTGGAAGTATTAGGCTCTCCCTCTAGCCAGACATAAGATGAGCCCTGTGTCTGGTTATCTAATGCAAAGTGGTCAGTTCTGAAATCATATACACAAAAACAAAAATGGAGTAAGTTATATTTATACTTTTATACATATGTGTGTGTAACAATAATCAAAGAAAATAGTCTATTATTTTGAGAGAGGAGGAGACATGGGAAGGACTGGAGGTAAGAAAACAGGGACATATATATGCATATTTAATATTTTTTACTATTAATATCTTCAAACCCACACTTGGATGTGTATAGACATTTGGAATGTACATATACATTTATGGATATATATTATATATGTGCTATTATATTGTAGAATTATTTATTAAAAGTGACTACATAAAGTGGGAGAAACCCTCAAACTAATTGGCACAGGCGACAATTTCCTGAACAGAACACCAACAGCTCAGGACTTGAGATCAACAATCAACAAATGGGACCTCATGAAACTGAAAAGCTTCTGTAAGGCAAAGGACACTGTCATTCGAACAAAACGGCAGCCTACAGACTGGGAGAAAATCTTCACCAACCCCACATCTGACAGAGGGCTAATATCCAAAATCTACAAAGAACTCAAGAAGTTAAATGCCAAGAAACCAAATAATCCAATCAAAAAATGGGGGACAGAGCTAAATAGAGAATTCACAAAGGAGGAATCCCTAATGGATGAGAGACACTTGAAGAAATGCTCAACATCCTTATTCATCAGAGAAATGCAACTCAAGACCACTCTGAGATTCCATCTCACACCTGTCAGAATGGCTAGGATCAAAAACTCAAATGACAGCATAAGCTGGCGAGGGTGTGGAGAAAAGAGGAACACTCCTCCATTGCTGGTGGGAGTGCAGGCTTGTGCAACCACTATGGAGGTCAGTCTGGCGATATCATAGAAAACTTGGAATAGCTCTGCCTCAGAACCCAGCCATACCACTTCTGAGTATACACCCAAATGCCTCTTCACAGAATCATAAGGAAGTTTCCTCATCTATGTTTATAGCAGCCTTATTTGTAATAGCTAGAAACTGGAAACAACCCAGATGTCCCTCAACCGAAGAATGGGTTAAAAAACTGTGTTACATCTACACAATGGAATACTATTCAGCTATCAGGAAAAATGAAAATATGCAATTTGCAGCCAAATGGATGGAACTAGAAAAGCTCATCCTGAGTGAGCTAACCCAGACTCAGAAGGACGCATATGGCATCTATTCACTTATAGTAGGATTTTAGCTATATAGTAGAAGGTATCGATACTACAACTAACACACCAAAGGGAACTTAGACATAGACTTCTTATTTTTAATTTTCATTATTTATTTATTTATTTATTTCTTATTTTTTAATTAATAAATTTATTTGTTTGTTGCTACAGGTTACATCCTTATCATATTGTCCTCTTTTCCCGCTTCCCAGCCCCACCCTCCCATGCTCTACCCCCTGACCCTTCCGTCTTGTTCCTCTGGGGTGGAGTGTCCCTGCATAACAGTCTCTCACCACAGATCAGGAGTCATATGAGGGCCAAGAGCCTCTTCATACACAGGGGGCCTACTAGGCAGTACTGCCAGAGAAAGGTGTCTCCTTGCTACGGGGGGCAAAACTAAAAAAAAGACCAACAGACACACAAACCCACAAAAACAAAGAACAACAACAAAAAAAGAGAGGAAAAAGAAAAAGAAAAAAAAGGAAAAGGAAAAAGAAAAAGAAATGAAAAAAACAGTTTATGTCCCTGTTCCTTTTGGTGTGTTGGTTGTAGTACAGATATCCTGTACGATATAGCTAAAATCCTACTATAAGTGAATAGATGCCGCACTCCCACCAGCAATGGAGTAGGGTTCCCCTTTCTCCACACCCTTGCCAGCATGTGCTGTCATTTGAGCTCTTTATCTTAGCCATTCTGACAGGTGTGAGAGGGAATCTCAGAGTCCTCTTGAGTTGCATTTCTCTGATGATTAAGGATGTTGAGCATTTCTTCAAGTGTCTCTCAGCCATTAGGGATTCCTCCTTTGTGAATTCTTTATTTAGCTCCATCTCCCATTTTTTGATTGGATTATTTGGTTTCTTGGCATTTAGTTTCTTGAGTTCTTTGTAGATTTTAGATAATAGCCCTCTATCAGATGTGGGGTTGGTGAAGATTTTCTCCCAGTCTGTTGGTTGCCGTTTTGTTCTAAGACTGTGTCTTTTGCCTTACAGAAGCTTTTCAGTTTCATGAGGTCCCATTTATTGATTGTTGATCTCAGGTCCTGAGCTGTTGGTGTTCTGTTCAGGAAGTTGTCACCTGTGCCAATGAGTTAGAGGGTTTCTCCTACTCTTTCTTCTAGTATCTTTAGTGTGGCTGGCCTTATGTTAAGGTCTTTGATCCACTTGGAATTAAGTTTTGTACAAGGTGATAGGTATGGGTCTAATTTCATTCTTTTGCAAGTGGACATCCCGTTGGACCAGTACCATTTGTTGAAGATGTTGTCCTTTTTCCATTGTGTGGTTTTGGCTTCATTGTCAAAGATTAGTTGGCCATAGGTGTTTGGGTCCATGTTTGGGTCTTCAATTCAATTCCATTGATCCACTGGTCTGTTTCTATACCAGTACCATGCTGTTTTTATTATTATTGCTCTGTAGTACAGCTTGAAATCTGGGATGGTGATACCTCCAGATGCCTTTTTATTGTACAGGATTGATTTAGCTATTCTGGGCATTTTGTTGTTCCATATGAAGTTGAGTATAGCTTTTTCCAGGTCTATAAAGAATTGTGTTGGTATTTTGATAGGAATTGCATTGAATCTATATATTGCTTTTGGTAGAATAGCCATTTTTATTATGTTGATCCTACCTATCCATAAGCATGGGAGATCTTTCCATCTTCTAAATGCCTCTTCCATTTCTTTCTTCAGGGGCTTGAAGTTCTTGTTGTATAGGTCCTTTACTTGCTTGGTTAGAGTTACCCCCAGCTATTTTATATTGTTTGTGGCTATTGTGAAGGGGGATCTTTCCCTTATTTCTTTCTCGGTATGCTTGTTTGTTATTTATTTTTTATATATTAGTTATATTTTTTCTATTTTTTAGGCTTTTTTATATATTATATGCTTATTGATTTGTTTGTTTAGTAATTCTCTCTCCCGGGCAATGAGACACTTTTCACTGATGGTACTGCTTCGTAGATCCCCAATGAATGAATAGGCTCTTGGCCCTCATACGACCTCTCAACTGAGATGAGGGACTGTTATATAAGGACACCCCAGAGAAATGGGATGGAAGGGTTAGGAGGCAAAGAAATAAAATGAAATGTGATGTTTCGGCCTTTTACTACTAACTGTCATAAACTGTTTAGGAAAATTAAGAAATGCAAACTAATGGTTATGCAAGCCGGTCATTCTGTTAGGTACTATGACAGCCTATTATAGCTACTTGCTAAGCTAATCAGAAATAAACCTGCAACTGTCACACCTGCCTCGCCAGCAGTGCAGGCTACGACCGCTGTGTGACAAACATGCATGTTGTACGGCTGGGTGGTTCTTCTGGGCTTTTCCAGGCCCTGAAGAATGACCCATTAGCCAAAAGGGGTGCTGGACGGAAGCCTGGATATTTGTGGGGGCGAATCATCAGGTCTCCTGGGGAGCTGGAACGGTTGGGGATGTTCGAAGGGCTTGGTTTCACTTTTGGATGCTTACTTTATCTCATAGCTTATACAAGATTTCCAAGAAGTGCAGTACTTACAAAAGGAACTTAAAATACGCTGTCTACCCCTAAACAGATGACAACAGCCCCACAAAAAGAAAGACTAGATGTTTCAGGAAACCCAAACATTATACTAACTATGAATAATTCAGATGCAGATAATAGTCCTTTGCAGCAGTTTGTACAAATAATACAGAACAATTCTAATATGCTAGTACATGAAGCTCTTAATCTTCTACAGGAAAAAGAGTTAGGATTTCAGCCAAGATACAAAAGAAAACGGAGAACATTAACAAATAAATTCTATGTACCTGGTGTTCCTATGAAAATGATAGATGATGATAAAAGAATAGCTTAGGTTTCATGAAAAGACTTAGGAGATATTGTTAAAGCTATCAAAAACATTCCAATACTTGCTAGTGTAAAAGGGAAAGCAAATAAGCATTCATGGTTATGAAAAACAATTGAGAAAGTAAAAAGAGATTTTAAAAAAAGACATTGAAATACTAGTCTATTTCACAATAAAACACAATGGTTAGGAACTGTCCGGTCCATTGACCACAGTCAATCGGGCCACCAAGAAGCTCAATGTTCCTTCCAAGATCAACAGGTATTTCTTAGCAACAAATGTTTATGCTTTTGGCTATGTACCTATGATCACACTTCCTGATTTTACTGTATAAATTCTGCTTTAAAAAAGTAAAACTTTGCAGCAGCACTGAAACTTCTCTTGAGTTGTGTTGTCTGTCACGCCGAATCCGCTCCCCACCTGAAAACTTCTTAAAACCTGGTTCGGTTGCTGAGACCACTACACCGTGGTCAGCAGCATGCAACGAGACAAGCAACATCTGCTTATCCTAATATAAGAGATAGATAGGGCCTCTTCAAAAACCTCAAGAGATCTGCAGAATATGGCATTCAAAGATGTTTCCGTAACTTTAGATTTTTTTATATCAAGACATATCAACTCCTGACAGCACCCCCTATTCTCCTCCAAGTAGAAGATGAGGATCAAAGAATCGTCAGTGGAAGATGATTGAATTAGTCGCAAGCCTATCTCTTGGTAGGAAAAGCCCCTTGCTCCAACTGTAGACAGAATGCTGTCCAAAAAGGACAAAACTTGGAAGAGGTAAGTCGACAGCCTAGCTCTGCCAAGACAGGGTAGGTAAGTCCTTCATAACCCCTGCTCTACAATCAATGTCTGTCAGAGAAGCAGGGCCAAACAACTGAAAAGCGATGCTGTAATGTATGGAGAGAAAATGGGAACTGTCCAGGAAGCCACTGGTATGTCATTTCTTAGTTTGGGAAGCTGCAGACCCTGTACTTCATATAAAATCAGATATATTTATCCCTCTCAGGTCTCTGAGGTGATTGAAGAAGGGATAGATAGAGTCTCATAATTAAATTTTAAGTTGTTTAGGAGTCAAGAGAGTGTTATACATCTAAGAAGATACTTTTAAAATTGTGTTGCAATTAGTACGAATGTTGAGTCAGATATAGAACTTTAAACTCATGGAGATGGTTAGATAGTAGAATGTTAAAGTCAGATACCAAATACATATGGACTGGACATTGGGAATGTACGTTAAGCCATATAACCCTCATAACTGTGGCCTAATTACCTCTGTTGTACTCTATTATATTTATTATTATAACAGAAAGAGCCATTTGTTGGACTGAAAGGGGAAAGTGTAGGGGGAAATAAGATATACCTTAAACTTAAAAGAAAAAAAAAGGGAAGAGAATGGGGGGTTGAGGGTGGGAGGTTGGGACTGGAGGGGGAATAGGGAGGGGACTGCGATTGAGATGTAACTTGAAGAAATAAAAAATAAAGGAAAAATAAAATAAAGTAATGATAAATGAGAAAAAAAGTGACTACATAAAATGTAGACTTTTTATAATATTTATACTATAATTTCACTTAGGAAGAGCCTAAGCAAGCAAAACATAAACCAATATGTGTGTGATTTGAAGATTCTTTTATTTAAAAAAGGAAAATAATTAAGTTTTTATTATTTGGTTTAATTGCTTGTTTCTTTTTTTAATAAATTTATTTACTTATTGCTTCAGGTTACATCTCCATCATAGTGTCCTCTTTCCACCCTTCCCCACCCTGCCCTCCCACCCTCTACTCCCTATCCCTTCCATCCCACTCCTCTGGAGTGGAGTGTCCCTACATAACAGTCCTCCGCCCCAATTCAGAAGTCATATGAAGGCCAAGAGCCTCCTCATACACTGGGGGCCTACAAGGTAGAACCACCAGGGAAAAGTGTCTCAATGCCAGGGAGAGAAAACAAAACAAAACAAACAAACAAACAAAAACAAAAAAAAGTTTATGTCCCTGTTACCTTTGGTGTGTTGGTTGTGGTATAGATATCCTGTACTATGTAGCTAAAATCCGACTATAATTGCATGTTTCTTAATGCCCTACTAGCATGTTGATAATTTAGAAACATTATTAAATTTGAGAATGAACACTCTTTTTTATGTAATTCCACCTTTTTGATACATTGTGCATAAGCAGAATTAACTAATTCTTTCTACAAAAGAATATTGGTTGACTATTTTACAAATAGTTTTAATAACACACACAGTTATATATGCTTTCTGTTTTTGAACCACCAGTACTGTAAATAGTAATAAATTGGTAGAAAAATTACAAGCGATTTTTGATAAGGAAGTGAATGAACACTGCTGGTGTAAGGGAGATTTAAATCACCTGCTTACATATATGAGAAAAGTGGAGAAGAACCAAAAATGCTTTGAAGGAAGGAAGTCACATAAGTAACTTTAATTTCACTCATTTCTTTTTCATATTACATCCTCAGCCTACCCATCCATATGAAGTTATGTTTTGGAAGTAAAGTTGACATTTAAAGTAAGTTGACATTTTTCTCATCTCTTTATCACTGATGTAATGATTTTTGTAGTTGCCTAATTCCAAAAGTAGAAGTTAGGGATGTCTTAAAATAAGGCTGCAATGCATGAAACTCCTAGATTGGGAGGCTTGCATCACTTTTGTTTTGATTTAAAATAACGAATAAAATAAAAATATGTTATATTTATTATTTTTAATATATTTAATTCAATATATTTAGGAATAATCCATAGTGAGGAAACATTTCAGGATATATACACTAATAATAGAATACGTGATAACTATAACATTGGTAAACATAAGCATAAAAGCAGATTGAGCTGTAGAATAATGAGCATATGCCCTATAAATCCAGGAAAACTCATATACATAACATAAATCATTTTGTCACAAATTTAAGACATAAGACAATATTTACAGGAAATTTTCAATATTTTTCAAGATATATAGCAAACAAACTTTTGTTGCAGTTCAGTATACTGAAAAGAGAATATGAAGGATTTTTTTTTAAAGGTTGAATACTTCTCACATGTGAGGTGGGAAATGAAATTTATGATAAACTTTTTAAGAGGTATAGTATACATAGTTACTTTTTGCTTTCTTACTTGATTAAAATATACATGTAGACAATAGAAGATACAAACATTAGATAGATGGATGGAAGGATGGATGCATAAGTGGGTGGATGGATGGATGGATGGATGGATGAATGTATTAATGGCTGAAGACTGTGTTGAGTCATTGTACCAATTTTGTTATGTTTAAACATTTTTGTCCTCAAAAATGCACAAAGCACACTTTCAGTGTGCCTGTAATGTTTTTCCTTGGATAATTAACACTAGGGTCAATGACATTAGAGGAGCTTCTATGTGAAGACATATAACCTCACATAGTATATTTTGACAAATGCTAGGTCTTCTGCTTCAAACCTGGTATTCATTGTTAGTTTTCCTTATTCTCGGGCTTCCTGCTCCTTGACTGGAAAAGCTACTTGTTTCCAGGTCTCTCCAGACTCAAAAAGTCATTGTGGAGACACCCAGCCTTTGGTTATAAAGCTCAGTTTAATAAACTAGGAATAATTATATATGCAAGCTCCTTATTTTTCTCCTCTGTAAACTCTTAAGACAGACAGATGGTATATAGATGACAGATAAACCAAGGGGAGATAGAGAGACAAAAGAGAGACAATTTGTTATTTTTTCCACTCAATTACATTAGTAAAGTACATATATAAGGCATTTGGTGAATATATTGAGAAAAACAAGAAATCAAATTAGGAAAATTTCTCAAATCTGTGGGAAAACATGACCAGTCAGGTACATAAATCCCTATGGAATATCAAATAGACAGGAGGACAAGAAACTCCCTATGACATAGTATAGTTAAAATCTATAACGTAGAGAGATGCCTTAGCAGTTAAGACCACTGGCTGTTCTTCCAGAGATCCCAAGTTCAAGTCCCAGCACCCACATGCTGGCTCACAACCATCATTACAGGATCTGATGTCCTTTTCTTTCATGCCGGCATTTATTCAAATAGAGCACTGACATCTTAATAATAATAATAATAATAATAATAATAATAGCATTAACAATAACTAAAGCACAGAAAATAAAGATTATTGAAAGTGGCAGGGGAGAAGGCTGAAGTCACTTAAAAATGCAGGCTCATCATAAAAATATCTGATTACTCTAAAGAAACATTTAAAGCCGTAAGCCTGAAAAGACAGATTACAAATGCTGAAAGAGCACAGCCATCAAAGCAGACTTTATATTCAGGAAAACTATCTATTGGACCTAAAGAAAAAATATTCTGCATGATAAAAACAGTCTAAAGGAATGTGTTACCATTAAGAATAAGCACACTAAAGAGGCTACAGGACATGAATAACCAATGCCAACACAATTAACCAAAGAGGTCTGATAAAACACTACAAAATAAATAAATTTGCATGAATTCATACAAATCTTTGAATCCTAATTCTAAATACCAATAGTTTTAATTTTACAAAAATAACAAACAGACTAGCAGGTTGGATAAAAAGATAGAATGCACATTTTGTCATTTCCAAGAAATGTAAGTCAATTGCAATGATAAACACCTCCTAAGGATGAAATGAAAAAAGGTGTTCTAAGCAAATAGAATTAAGATACAGGCAGACAACACTATTGTAATATTATACAAAGTAGACTTCAAACTGATAAAGGGCAAAACGAAGGAGGCAATTCATACTCATCAACAAAATTCTATCAGATGGGCCTTTCAATTATAAATATACATATATTGCTTTAGTTGAATTTTCTATTGCTGTCATAAAACACTGTGGCCAAAGTAAGAATGGGAACAAAAGGTTTATTTCATCTTCTAGTCTATTATCCACAAAAGTCATGGAAAGCACCCAAGGCAGGAGCCTAGGGACAGTGATGCAGAATTCATAGAGGAGTACTGCTAACTGGCTTGTTTCCCAGGGCTTGGTCAACCTACTTTCTAATAGCATCCAGGGCCACCATCCCAGATATGGCATTTTCCACAGTTACCAGGGTCATCCCATGTCAACCATAAATAAAGAAAATGCACCACAGGCTTGCCCACAGGCCAATTCAATAAGAGTATTTTCTCAATGATGTATTCCCTCTTCACAAATGACATTATCTGTGTCAAGTTGACATAAAACTAACCAACACACATATATCAAATACAGATGGACTCAACTCATAAAGCAAACTGATACATTTTAATATCCACACAATGATATTGGATGACCTCAAACCCCCATGCTCACCAGTAGGAATGTCAGCTGGAGAAAGATAAAAAGAGAAGGCATTGGAATTAAATAGCATCATAAATCAAACTAACCTAATGGACATCTACAGAGCATTCCATCTGAATAATAATGAATATAGCACTTTTCTCAAGTAACCATGAAACTTTCTTCTAAACTGATCACATAGGAGGACAAAACATAAGCCCTAAAAAATATAGGAAAGATTAAATAACCTCTTATATTTTGTCTGAATTTATAGGAATAAAGCTAGCTATCTATAACAAGAGATAATATTGAAATTGCACCAACTCATTGAGCCACTGAAAAAAAAAATATAATGTTCTAAAGTTGAATGAAAATGAAGACATAGCATATCAAATCTGTGGGACAAATGAAGACAACCTTAAAATCAAAATTCATAGCTCTAAGCACTTACATAAAAATTAATGATAATTCTCAAATAAATCAACAATTCTCGTTAAGGCCTTGGGGAGGGGGGACCCAATAAATAGCCAAACTCTAAGACAATAGATGCAAGTAATCAAAATCAGTGCAGATATTAACAAAATGGATATTGTGGGGCTTTCACAGATTCTGATTGAGGTTTATTAATAAACACATGGAAACATTTATATAGTTTAAGGCTCCTGGCCATTTGCTGGGGAAATCTCTCAGCTAGCTACTAGCTTAACCCAACTTCTCTGGTACTCAGTCCCTCATCATAGTGAGTCTCACTATCTACCTTGCTCCACTTTGTTTCCCTTCTGTCTCCTTCTATCCCTGTCAGCATCTCCTTGTTCTCCTTCTGTCTCCTACCAGGAAGTCCCACCTGTACTTCCTGCTCCAGCTGTGGTACTTCCTGCCTCAGCTCTGCAAACTCTTTATTATGCAAAAAGACACATTCCTTACTCAATTAGTAGGCTGAGAAGGTCACATTTCCCATGGCAGCTTGCCTTATTTTTCAAGGGGGGAAGAAAAGTAAAATTTACATATACTGTTACCCAGTTGAGGTCTTCAAATTAAGAACACACTTTTTCATAGCCAGAAAATAAAATATTTGTGGGTCACCCCTACAATGGAAATTAAAAAAAAAAAAGAGTTAATGAATACAACAGAATGGTTCTTTGAGAAGATAAACAGAATTTACAAACTTTTAAGAAAATTATTAATAAAACCCAGATTACAAAATTAGAGATAGAAAGAAAGCCCCTACAAAAGATACCAATGCAAACAGGAAAGATCATGAAAACGTATCTTCAAAACTTTTACCGTACAAATGAGAAAACTTTAAAAAATGTATAACTTCTAGATGCATATGGCATACCCAAATTTAATCAAAATGAATTAAATAATTTAACTGACCAATAAACAACAATGATATTTTTTCTAATTTAATAAATATAATGGGATATGTTTTACTTCAACCATTTTCTGTTAGCCACCTACTCTCATGGATAAGAGAGCTGTCCTGGGGTGTGGTTGATAAACCCACTGTGACTCCAATGGCAATTCTTTACTGTTGACTTTTATAGTTAATTAAAAAGCGAGATTCTCACTTGTTTCCCCCTCCTACAACAATTGCATGAAGATAAGCACATCTCTTTAATATTAGAAGGTATATCGCACAAAGAAAAAAATAATACATGCATTACATGTATATAAGTTCATGTTTAGACAGCATATATTTAATAATTTATTGTATGAAAAGTGTTCAGGAAATCTCCAAATTGAGATAGCATTATGAATTTGTTAGCTAGGAGAAAAAGTTAGAATTTATTTTTTTTTAAACTTTTACAAAAGAAAGAAAAGAAAACAAATTGCATCCAGGTAATAATACCAGGATATCTTCAGGAGTCAGTGTAGGGTAATAAACAACAATTCAGCTTGAGTAGGTTTTCTGATTTTCTAGGAAGGACTGTAATAGTTTTCAGCATTTGGCTGCATCAGAAATGTCAGAGGAAAGCTCTGAGCCAGGCTTCTGGGGTGTGTGAAATCCTCAGCCTCTTGTCAAGTTAACTGGGGACTTCCTATGCCATGGGATAGGCACTTCATTGAAAGTGATATCCCAACCATGAAGGATATATATGAAAAAAGAATAATTTGTTTTTATTTATAATAGACCCTTCTGTTGTGAAAGGTCTAATATCATTGCTTCTGATAGGTTAAATTCTATCTTAATTAAATACATTTCAAAGATTTAAATAGTCTTCTTTCCAGTGTACAATATTTGGTTAGGAATTTTAGTGTAATCTGAGACTTTTGTGATCAAGACTAGGAGAAAAGAAGGGAAGGGTGAGTGTTTTGTAAGTAGCCTTTAGATGGAATTGTTTTGCACACAAAATATCAAGCATTTCGAATGGGCATATGTTACAAGTGAAACTTGAATTAACAAATACTCTTGTTACTTTGACAGAGCAAAGCATTGAGGATACTGTTTGAATTTTATAGTTAATTAAGGAGCTGGATTCTCACTTGTTTCCCCTCCTACAAAAATTGCATGAACATAAGCACATCTCTTTAATATTATGAGGTATATCACACACAGAAACAAATAATACATACATGCATCTTTCTGTCCCCAAAACTCAAGATGGAGTTTAATCCTTATTGTACACAGGTAAGAATGAGGGGGAAAAAAAACTGATACAGATGGGGCCACTGAGACGTGACTAATAGTAGATGAAGCTATTGGAATAACAGCATTATGACAGGGAAGAGAGAGAAGTAAAAATGTTTACATGATCCTATTTCTTTGATCATCTACACCATCTCAAGACAACACCAAAAATCAATTTTTCATTGAAAGTGATATCCCAACCATGAAGGATATATATGAAAAAAG
>CAJQZJ010032535.1:1110325-1181769 GCA_907164525.1 Lophiomys imhausi
TTCTGTTGTGAAAGGTCTAATATCATTGCTTCTGATAGGTTAAATTCAATGCTGAGATCTGGTTACCACCCCTTCTGAGGCATTCTCTTGATTGTTAATAAAAGTCGCTTATGGCCAATTAGCTGGGCAGAAAGAGTATAGGAAGGCAGGACTTCTTGAGATTAGACAGGAACCTTGAGCACACACAGAGAGTCCCTCTCTTTCTTCTGGGAGGCACAGAAAGAGACAGACATCTTCAGAACACTGGAAGGTAATCACAGGCACATGAGGGTTTAGGATTAGGTGATCTGGGTTAATTTAGAGTAGCTAGTTGAGAGTCTGTCCAGCTAAGGGCTAAGTGTTAAAACATTAAAAGGTTTTGATGTATTTAATTATTGTGGAAAAGACTGTGGTAGCTTCTAGGTCCTCATTCCAAGCAGTCCCGGGCCATCAGACTTCCAAACTCCCAGACTCCCCTCGAACCCAGGTGAAGCGCCCATCAAGCTGCTGGTAATTCTATTGGCCTAATATAACAACTTATATTAATTAACAGAGTTTACCTTACAGGTGGTGTAGGCCACTCTTGGTCCTGGGGCTCTTTTCCCAGGAGAAGTCAGGCAACTGGTTAAGGGATGCAGGCAAGGCTGTCTGCTCCTCTGCCAAGCTTCTGGCTACTCCACCAGCCTAATCTTACAGGTTATACTCATTAATAACTACAATAATTAATTAATTTGCAGTTTCACCCTTCTGTTTCCACTATAAATGGGAAAGAGACTAGTACAGAAATACATGTGAGAAGGACAAACATGTAATGAATATATCCCAATAACACACATGTAACCTCTGATAATTATAGCTAATGTTTAGAAGACATGTGCTAAATACTGTACTTTTCATATATACATAAACATATATAAATATTTAAAATTCTAAACCACATATGATACAGATAATATTATTTTAATTTTACAACTGAAAATAGGAACCTTGGAAAGAGAAGAAAGATTATACATGGCAGATGGTGATCCAAAAGAATATATATGTAATATTATCTTTTACCTTATTGTAGCTTTAAAAAAATTAATATACTCATGATGTATTTGGTAAATTCACAAAATACACAAGAAAATGTTAAAATTTTAATTTAATGCATAAAGCAAAAAAGGTGACTCCATTGAATGTTTTAGTAATAGTATAAGTACGAATTTAAGGATAATAATTCTTTCTTTCAGTTTTTCCAATGATTTGATTTCTTATTTGGTTCTTGCTCCTTCAAATAGGAGCTAACTTTGATGAGTAGATAAACTCCTATCAGCATTCAGAGTACTTTGTTATCCATCCTCACCACAGAAAAACAGTGCATAACAATACGTAAGATGACTACACTAAGATCTGAGGCTATTAACAATGTCATATTTTGTGTCAAAGTACTCACTGTTGTATATTATTACATAGAAATTTCCCTATTATATCCAAATTTCTCAACTATAAAAACTTGAAAAATAATATAATGAATGACATTACACAAAGTACTTAGATTCAATAATTGTTAACCTTTATATACCTTCTCTATTATTTTTATTAATTCTGTCCATGTATTCACACACATAAATCATACATACATATATTCTCTTTGATAGAACTTTTAATTCACCCATTCCATGACATTTCACCCCTTGATGTTCAGCTGTACTCCAAAAAGGACAAAACTTGGAAGCAGATAAGTCGACAGCCTAGCTCTGCCAAGACGGGTAGGTAAGTCCTTCATAATTCCTGCTCTACAACCAAAGTCTGTCAGAGAAATGGGGCCAAATGGCTGAAGATTGATGCTGTAATGTATGGAGAGAAAATGGGAACTGTCCAGGCAGCCACTGGTATGTCATTTTTTAGTTTTGGAAGCTTCAGGCCCCGCACTTCCTATATAATCAGATATATTTATCCCTTTCAGGTCTCTGAGGTGGTTGAAGAATAGATAGCTAGAGTCTCATAGTTAAATTTTGAGTTGTTTAGGAATCAAGAGGGTGTTCTGGATCTAAGAAGATATTTTTAAAATTATGAGGCAAGTTAGTATGAAAGCTGAGTTAGATATAGAACTTTAAACTCACGGTGATGGTTAGATAGTAGAATGTTAAAGTCAGGTGCCAAATACATATGGACTGGACATTGGGAATGTATGCTAAGCCATATAACTCTTATAATTGTGGCCTATTTATTTCTGTTGTTTTGTATTGTATTTATAGTTATAAGAAAAAGAACCATTTTTTGAACTGAAAGGGAGAGCTGTTGGGAGGAAAAAAGAAATACCTTAAACTAAAAAAAAAAAAAGGAAGGGAAGAGGATGGGGGGATTGAGGGGGAGGAGGGTGGAAGGGTGGGACAGGAGGGGGGAGTAGGGAGGGGATTGTGATTGAGATGTAACTTGAAGAAATAAAAAATAAATTATTAAAAAAATAATAAAAAAAGTAAGTACATACTATTCCTCTTGACTATAACATCTATTCCATATAGTCAAACAAAAAGTAAGACATTTAACATTGATACAACAATGCCTAACAGACAATCAACATCAAACTTCTCAGATTCTGTTAAATGCATCCTTTTATGACTATGTTTTTCATACAGGACTGAATCAACATTTATATGTGGCATTTGGTTTTACTGCCTTGTATTTAAATTTTTATTTGGAAAGTTCACTTAATTATTTTGACATCTAACATTATGATCATTCTGATATTTGAAAATAACACACTTTAATTATTTTTTTAGAACACTTAAAATCTTATTCAACTAATTCTCAATAATTAGCTTCTGGATAAATCTTTGGGAAGGACACATTCTAGACAATGTCTTGGATTAAGTACTTATGTTCTGTTCCACCTGGAGACACCCAAGCACATAATGGCAGTTTTCCCACATTTCTGACAATAAATTATGTCACTTGATTTAGATAGCATATACCAAAATCATAAGTCTTGTTTTTGCTTTTGCAAAGCATGACTTAACAATATGACAATGACATACTGATTGGCTTCTAAATCAATTTATTTCATGGGTTAAGAATCAATATATTATGTTTTTCATAATCCTGAATATTGTAATAGTGTTCTAATTTACTTATGTAGTTCTCTAATCTTTTTTGAATATTTCTATGAACCACTGCACTATTTTCTTAAGTATTAAATTTCACTCTCATAATCTAGTCTCATTATTTCCTGGTTGTGTACATTTGGTAGGAAGAAGCTCTTTAAAACAGTTTCTTTCAATTTGAACATATTCAGTAATGTCTGAGCAAACACTCTTTCTGGAATTTTCTCTTTATTGAGCTTCTTGGGAATATCTTTTTTTCAATGTACGAGTAGTTTCCACTTATATTAGTGAGTAGAATGGCAGTGCTTATTCAGAATTCTACCACATTACTACCTGTTTACTCCGATTCTTTTACTGTATAGTTTATTTTTAAGTTCTATAACGGAAAGGTTTTTAATTCTTTTATAATTTCCTACAACTTTCTTGGTACCCAGTACTCTTATTTTGGTTCCCACAATACATCTGACTGTATTTAAAAAGCATTCTTTGACTCCTACCTGTAATTTGGTTTTGTTATTTTTTAAGATATTCAACTTTCACATGTTCTTCCTTCTCATGTTCTCATGTTAGTGTTAGTACTATATCTCAAACTATCAACCTCTTTCCCATTAATAGCTTTTTAGTTAAGTTTCCCCAGTACTGACATGAAGTTCATCCAAAAATTTGTCAAGAGGGAATTAAGTTTGCAATATTACCTGAATCCTTGTATTGAAATCTTTTCTTCAGTCTTCTGTCAAAAACCCCACCTTCACATGCATTAACTTACTTTGTAATTTAGCCTTATTTAAAATGAACAATTCCTTGCAAATCCAGCATCATTTTGCACTTAGAAATTGGCTCCACAGTGCAGGCCAAGATAACTTCTTTTCTCCCACATACTATATTTGATGATCTAGCTTACATGAAAGTGCTGACCAGAAGGCAGATACATCAACACCTCCTCCAGACAATGCTAGGCTAAAGGGAAATGGAGTAGTGTATCAATCTTTCAGATTTCTCACATGCAGGCAAATACTCCAGGGAAGAGTCCTGAACAGCCCTCGGGATGGTTACTTCACTGTGCTCAGAGTGGCACCTAAACAATATATTGAAGGCTTTCTATCCCTCTCTAGTTATTCTTTCTACTTCTTTCCTGCAGCACCAAGCAATTTAATCTTCTAACATATGTGTGTCTCAGGTTCCCATTTTCAGAAAACTTCATTATGAGGCACAACAAAAATTGTCATAAAGGAGACAATGTGATATCGTTTGGGAAAGCTATCACTTCTCAGTTATGTGGTAATAATAAATATTATCTCTCATATGGTAGTTAAAATATTTCATTGATTATAAAAAAATAAGGAAGCAAAGTGTGATGACAGTGCTAGATTTGGCTTTTTAAAAATGAGATGAAGGTATGTGTCAGAAAACTGTCCTCATGAGGCAGTCATAGAGTGCAGTTCCTTTATAAAATCACTAAGGAATGCCCTCATGTAGCAGTGTATGTGGTGGTTGCATTTTATAGCACCATGTTCACAGTGACACCTGATTTATCACTAGCATGATTAGAGATTTCATGTCACAGAGAAACAGTTGTAGTTGCTACTATAAATAGCAAAGTTGAATTAGAAAATAGGAGCCAATTCAAAAACATGATAGTATACTGGTAACCAAAATTTGATGTAATTTCAAATGATGTCATTCCCTGGTTGAGGAAAACAACCAAGAACAAATGAATGACAATTTCATTTATTTTCTAATTCTAGACCAGCTATGAGTTAAAATCACCAATGCAAATAGTAACTTATACTGAAAAGGAACTGTGTATTACCATTGCCTCTGACTATGAAAATAACTGCATATCCTGAAGATAGATAAATACTCAGATTTTTGAAGGTGAATATATCATGACCCCAATGAATCAATTAATATCCATGAAATAGAGTAGCAAAATACATTTATCAAAATCTATTAAACAAAAATCTAATGAATTTATAGTTACATTCTTTGGTCATTGAACCATTTTCCATAGAGAAATCACATTAACAAACTTTGAAGTTAATAAAACCTCATTTTTTACTTCCTGGACACATATTAAAAATACTACCAAAACACTTTTACTTTTAATCCAATAGATGCTTTACTACCTGAAGAGTCTCATTGATGAGATTACAGTTATAATCAAGACTAAGAACATCAAATATTGGTTCCTAAAATATCTTGTTAATTTTTCCTTTATAACCTCTGCAAAGACAGCTTATAATAGAATGTAGTGGAAAAGTATGACCTTTAATGTAATAAAGGAGTAAATAAGGTTTTCTAACCAAAACATGCCTTGGTTCAAATAATTTTGACCCAAATACCTTCTTGAATTTCAAGGAAGAGTTAACTCCAACATTTCTCAAATAACAGTGAAAAATAAAAGGAAGGAACATTGCCCAATTCATTTTAGGAGGACACAATTACTCTGATACCTAACCCACATAGAGAATAAAAAACAGAGTATTAGAGACAAATTTCCTTTATGAAAGTAAATACACAAATCTGAATGAAATATTTGAAAACCAAAATCAAGAATATATAAAAATGACCATCCACCAGGATCAAGTAGGCTTCAACACAAAGATGTAGGGGTGGTTCAGCAATATAAATGATAAATGTAATCCATCATGTAAACTGAATGAAACACAAAAACCACATATTCATTTCATTAGATGCAGAAAAACCCCATTAACAAGACCCACAACTCTTTTTGATAAAAGTCTTGGAAAGAGTAGGGATACAAGGGACATATTTCAACTAAATAAAGTCAATTTGCACCAGGCTCAATACAAACTTCAATTTTAATAGAAACTCAAAGCACTTACACTAAAATCAGAAACAAGGCAGAGTTTTCCACTCTCTCCATAACTTGAATACATGAATACATAACTTGAATAGAGTACTTGAATTTATTTAGAGCAATATGAGGGAGATGAACATAATAAAAATTGGAAGGGACCAAGTCAAAGTGTCTTTATTTGCAGAAAATATGAATGTTTTCATAAGTGACCCTAAGAACTCTATTAGGAAAACCCAACGACTTATAAACAGTTTCAATAAAGTAACTGGATACAAAATTAATCCACATAAAATCATAGCCTTTGTATATAAAAGTGACAAATAGCTGCAAAAGAAATCAGGGAAATATCACCTTTGCATAGCATCAAAAACTATAAAATTTCATGGAGTATCCCTAACCAAGTGTGAAAGATTTGTATAATACAAAATTTGAAGACATCAAAGAAAGAAATTGAAGAAGATAGAGGACTGAAAGCTCTCCCATGTTCATGGTTCAGTAGGATTGCTACAATGAAAGTATTTGTCTTACCAAAGCAATCTACAGAACGAACGAAATCCCCTTCATAATTCCAACACAATTTTTCACACTTCTTGAAAGGACAGTTTTCAGCTTTATATGAAAACAAGAAAACCAGCATATCAAAAGCACTCTTGAACGACAGAGGAGCTACTTGCATATCAGTGTTCTTGATTTCAAGTTGTACAACAGAGGTATAGTAATTAAAAATAAGAATAAATTTTAAAAGTATGGTGTTGACTTAAGAACAGACACACTGATCAACAGAATCAAACTAATGTGATGACACAAGAAATAAGTCCACACACCTAAGAACAGTTTTTTTATATATAAAAATGCAGACATATACACTAGAAAAGCTAGCAGTTTTAAAAATTTTTTTGCTCAAGTGGATGACTGGGGTATAGAAGAAATCAAATAGATCCATGTTTATCACTCTGTAGAAAATTCAAGTCCATGTGAATCAAAGACCTCAACATAAATCCAAATACACTGAACTTGATAGAAAAGAAAATGGAGAACAGCCTTGAATGCATTAGCACAGGAGAAAACTTCCTAAACAGAACACCAATAGCAGAGGCACTAAGAAAACAATTAATAGATAGGATCTCATGAAACTGAGAAGCTCTGCAGAGCAAAGGACATAATCATTTGGACAAAATGGCAGGCTGCAGAATAGAAAATTATTTTTACCAATTATACATATTGAGGGGCCAGGCTTGGTGGTGCACACTTTTAATCCCAGCACTCAGGAGGCAAAGGCAGGCGGATCTCTGCGAGTTCAAGGCTAGCTTGGTCTACAGAGTGAGTCCAGGACAACCAACAATACACAGAGGAATCCTGTCTTGAAAAACAAACAAAAACCTACATATTGAGGGCTAATATCAAAAATACATAAAGAACTCCAGAACCTAGATATTAAGAAAACAAATAATCAAATTTAAAAATGGGTACAGATCACAACAGCAACATATCAAAAGAAGAAGCACAAATGGATGAGAAACACTTAAAGAAATTTTCTACATCTTCAGTCATTGAGAAAAAGCAAATCATAACTAACTACTTGAGATACTGGGCCAAGAGACAGATGATAGATGCTCTATTGTGGTGAAAGAAATTGAGGACTGTCCTGGCAGCCAGTTGTCTGTCATTTCTTAGTTTTGGAAGTTGCTGGCTCTGTACTTCCTGTATAACCAGATATATTTATCCTTCTGAGGTCTCTGACGTGGTTGAAGACTAGATAGTTATAGTCCTACAGTAAAATTTTTAAGTTGTTTAGGAATTAAAAGGATGCTCTAAGTCTAAGAAGATGTTTTAAGTTGGTAGTGCAAGTTAGAATGGTAATTGAGATAGGTATAGAACTTTAAACTCATAGAGAGATATAATAATATAATATTAATATCAGTTGCCAAATATGTATGGACTGGACATTGGGAACATATGTTATACCTTATAATTTTCATAATTGAGGCATAATTATTTAAAAAAAGAATTATGAGTTCTGGGAGAAGATGGAGAGTGTGGGAGAGTGGGCCTGGGAGGGGTGGAAGGAGGGGCCTGTGATGGAGATGTAACTTGAAGTAATAAATAAATATTTTAAAAATATTTCATTTTATGCATGTCAGAATGACTAAGATCAATAAAATAATGAGAGCTCATTCTGCCAAGAATACAGAGTAAGAGAAAGACTTATTCATTGGTGATGGGAGCACAAACTTGTACGGTCAGTGTGGAAATCAGTGTGATGCTTCCTCTGGAAGATGAGAATCAATCTACCTCAAGATCCAGCCTTTTTCTTGGGGGTATGCAAAGGAATACTTCATTCTACTACACAGAGAGTTCCTCAACTATGTTCATTGCTTGCTGATCTACTCATAAGAGCCAAATGTTGGCTATTATGATGGAGATGTATATGTTGATGGACATCTAGTATGTATGAACATCTAATATGAACAAATGAATAGATAAAGTAAATGTTTTACATTTATACAATTAAATATTACTCAGCCATTAATGAATGAAATTTATAGGTAAATGGATCTAGAACAAATTATCCTGAGTGAAACAATTCAGGCTCAGAAAGACAATTATGGTATGTATTTATTTATATGTAGATATTAGCTTTTAAGTCATTGATAAGAAAGCTACAATCCATATTACCATAGATATTACATAGAGAGATAGAGACTACAGGAATGGATCTCACCAGGAAGGAAATATAGAATAGATAGATATGGATGCTTTGGAAGACTAGAATATAAGGGTAAGTCAGGAAGGAGGAGAGAAGACTATGGGGAGGAGGGATGAGGGAAAGGACAGCTAAAACCATGGGCCATTTGAGGGGTCATATGGAAAACTAATATATTAGCAGCTTCATGTAATATAAACTATATGAAGATGATCTAAATTAAATTGTCAAATAAATTGGGAAACAGAGAACAAATGAAATTTTCCCTCACTAAATGAAGCTTCCAGTAGTGAGAATAGGTTTCATATTAACACCTTCTTAGGCAAATGGGTCCCATGAGTACCTGCAAACAACTCAGGATATTTCCAAGACTATTGGTTAGTCTCTACAAATTGATGGTAAGGCCTTATTGCTGAAGATAACAACTAAACAATTCATTGAAGATGAAAAAACTGAACTGATGCCTCTCTAGATCCTTCATCCCTATGGACTAATATTCACATTACTGGTAGATACTCTGCCCACTAACAAAGTAGAAAGGTAAACAGTAATTCAGCCATAAATGTCTGATCTACAAGGGTGACCTGCCTGCAAGGTACAATAGTACCACAAATATATTTGGAGTAACTGCTCAATATCTTATATGAGGTAAGGGCCACTCCATGAGTTGAAACTCATGTCCAGCGCCTCATAGGTTGCTAAGAACCTGGGACTAGATAACCTAGGGATCTAGATGAAAACCATATACTATTGTTCTGTTAAAGAAACATAGAAATACAATGATTCTGAATGACACTCTGCTGTACTCATAAATCAATGCCCTGCACTGTAATCATCATAGAAGCTTGCTTCTGAGGCAGATGGGAACAAACACGGAGTCCAACAGTCAGATAATATTCAGAGAATGAAAGATCTTGCAACAATCAGCCATAAACTGGATGTCTCCATCAAATCTCTCCTCTGAGGTCTCCAGGAACTCGACAGAATAGAAGACAGAAAACATGTAAAAGCCAGAAGGAATTGAGGATATTGAGAAATAAGGGCCCTCTCACCACAACAGGGCTGGTGCATATATGTACTCGCAGCACTGGAGGTATCATCCACAGAGCCAGGATAGGTTTGCACCAAATGGGGTCCTAGAGCTGAAAGGAGAAGTGGACATACATCCCCATTCCAATTGCAGAAGTTTTCTTCCATTGTAGTCCCTTGCACAAGAAAGGAGCTCTCGATGGGGAAAGAAACCACTTCTAAGGGTAAGGCCCATGCCCAGTAGAAGATGGGTAACACTGAAAAAACTCAACCCCATCTTTGGAAGTTACATTATGGCTTCCAGTTTTGGTGAGGGGAAGGGTTCTTTGTCTTTGTCATTTTGTTTTGTTTGATTCATGAGTGTGTGAACATGTGTGTTCTTTCTGTATCTACATGTGTTTCTTGTGCTTTTTTTCTTTAAATATGTCGTTCTTTTTTGTCATATGTTTATTTTCACCGATCTTATTTTATTTTATTAGTATTTTTTAGGTGCTGCTTGTATTCTTATAGGAAAAAGGAAAGGTGTGGATCTAGATGGGAGGGGAAGTATGGAGATATTTGGAGGAGAATGGAAAATATAATTGAGATTCTACCTTATACCTGCCAGAATTCCTAAGCTCAATAACAGAATTGACAGCTCATACTGGCATGGATGTGGAATAAAGGGATCATTCATCTATTGCTGGTGGAGGAGTGTAAACTTGTACCCACTCTGGGAATTAGGGCTGCATTTCTTCTGAAAGTTGGGAATCGATCTACCTCAAGATCCAGTTATACTTAAAGCCACATACACAAAAGACATGGCTTCCGACCACAAGGACACTTGCTTAACCATGTTCATTAGTGCTCTATTCATAATAGCCACAAATTGAAAACAACTAAGATATCTCTCAACAAAAGAATGGGGGAAAATATGATACATTTACACAATGCAGTATTACTTAGCTATTAAGAAAATTATATCATAAAATCCTCAGGCAAATTAATGGGACTAGAAAATAATCATTTTGAGCGAGTTAAACCATACCCAAAAGGATACATATGCTGTGTATTCACTTATATGTGGATAGTAGCAATTTAAGTAAATAAATGATAACCAAGCTCTAGTCCATAGACCCAGAGAGGTTAGGTATGGAGAAAGTGTGTTTGATAGACAAGTGGATGTTCGTGGGAGGGAGAAATAGATTAGATTTTACAGGTGGATGGAAAAAATGGATTGGTATGAGAAAAGGAGGATCATGTGGGTAGGGGAAAGGAAGATAGGGTAAAGAGAGTGAATGAAGGAATAGCCAGCTGAAATTGAGGGGTATTTGAGGGATGATATACAAATGTACTGCAGTAGAAACTTCCTAAAATATATTAAGGCAATCCTAATGAGCTTTCCTAATAATGGGGGATATGGCATCTTAACTGGACATCGCTCTTTACCAATCTAGGCTTCCAGTAGTGAGACTAGGTTGATTTCTATTGAGTTGTTGAGCAAAGGAGTCACATAAAAATCCCCAATCAATCCAAGCTGTTGCTAAGACAGTGGATTGCTCTCTGTAAACTGACAGCTTGACCCTACTGCTGAGGACAACATCCACACAACTCATTGAACATGGAGAAGTTCAGCTGGTGCCTATATGGAGTCTTTATCCCTACATTCCAGTGTACTTGGTGCATGAAGGTATTGCATAGCTACAGGAAGAGAAACATAAACACCAGCCACAAAGTCTTTGACCTATAATATGCCCTTCCTTCAAGATTGCCAATTAATGCCTGGAGTGACTCACAGCCCACTACATGAGGTGGAACCCATATTCAGCCCTGGCTGGGTAACCAAGAACCAGAGATTAGATAACCCAGAAATTTAGGGTAAAAACCAAAAACTACTAATGTAAAAATTAAAAAGAAACAATAAAATGACTCCTAATGATATTCTGCTATACTCATAGGTAGGTGTCATTGTCAGAGAAACTTCTTCTGGCAACAGATGTGAACAGATACAGAGAACAGCAGCCAGATATTACATGAAGAGAGATTCTAAATGGGATGTCTCTATCAGATTCCCCCTCACAGAGCACAGGGAACTCCAAGAAGCAAAGGCAGGAAAACTGTAAGAACTAGAGGAGATGGAAGATACCAGGAGAACAAGAATATCAGCATCAACAAAGCAAGGCATATATGAATTCATAGAGACTGAAGCAGCAAACACAGGACCTACACAAGTCTGCACCAGGCCCTCTGTGTATATGTTATAGCTTTTAGCTTAATATTTTTGGGTGACTCCCGACTGTGACAATGAGCGGGTTTCTGATTCCTGTGCCTGCTCATGGGACTCCTTTCGTTCTGTTGGATTGCCTTGTCCAATTTTGATATAATAGATTTTGTTTTATGTTATTATTTTATTTTGTCACATTTGGTTGTTATCTCTTACAGGCTTTTTGTTTTCTAATGAGAGACAAAAAGGAAATGAATCTGTAGGGGAAAGGAGGTGATGAGGAACTGGGAGGAGTAGAGGGAGGGGAAACCATAATCAGGAAATATTGTATGAGAAAAGAATTTACTTTAAATAAAAGGAAAAAAATATAAAAATCTATCCTCAATAAAAATACAATATAGTTTTAATTCTAGGTAGATAAAACATAAATATATAATAGTTTTGAACTAAAATTGTGAAAAATAATGTGACATCATGAAAACTGAATGTAAAATAAATATAAGTGAATAATGTCATTGGATAAAATGTAACCTAATTTCAGCATCTATTGAAACCAAACAGTATAAATAAGAAAGTGCCCTTGTGTAGAGCCTTCTGTTTAACAAACAGCCTTCATTCATTAAAAAGAAGAGTACATCTCCCTGCATGGGAAAGTTGATGTATTCATGAAGAAATCCCAAACCACATTAAAACCATCATTTTACATGCAACCTTGTTATAAAGAAGTCCATTTTTATTATATGCCTGACTAAATTATGCCAGAAACTCAGAGAAGAAAGTTTGGTACACATCCAGAATGAAGATAATCTTCTGAGTCCCAAACAATAGAGGTAACAACTGTCTGCCAATGAGTAACATCTGTGCCTGCACACAGCACAATCCCACCACAGTGAAAATGGGCACAATACCAAATTCTCATCTGTTATGTGTGCTAATCCAGGAAACACATGCAACGTCTTTTGCTACTTCAAAGGAAATTGTCAGAGCATGTGTTCAGGTAAGTACCTCTTCTAGCAAAGCAAAATGGGCTTCTTAGAGCCAGATTTCTTCTTCTCAAAAGATGTATGGTGTATTCACTTTTTATAACGAGAATTTGATATTTTAGTTTTCTTAGAAAGTCTTTTTAAGGATTTTTGATCAAAAACATCAATAAATACTGACAATGTAAGTCTCGTCCCAAAAGATAATATTGATAATATTGATTGTAAATAACAGCTACACCGCAAAAATGTTTTGCTATAAAAACAATTTGTTCCACTTACTAAGTACTTTGTTGCTGCTGTTGCTGATTTCTTTGGCTTCACTGATTCTCAATTCCTTTTATCAATAAAGTTCTATTGTTTCTTTCACTCAACTTTCATGATATAGAACTGGAAGAACTTTGAACGTTTAGAGAATAAAATTTTCTCTCAGTGTATATACATTATGAAATGGTCACCACAATTATGCTGAGTAGCATGTACCTAAAGTGTTTGTATTGCCCCATGGCAATAATTTATATCTACCATCTTATAGTTTTCAAGTCTCTGTTACAATATTGACAATTGTAATCAAGTTATACAATACAAGGTGTACATTATTTTTCTTATCCTTATTTCATCAAACATCAACATTTTTTTGATGAAAGTTTTACAATTTATACCCCTCCAACACTTCCCTAACATAGGAAAACCATGATTTACTTTATGTTCCTATAAATTTTAGATTACACATAGTACTGGAATTATGCTGTATTCATCTTTCTGTGTTTGGTCCTTTTCACTCTGAAAAATATGCTTCAGGTTAAACTTGTTCTTAGAAAATACAGATTTTTTAAATGTCAGAGTACTGTTTCATTATGTCTTCTGTGAAGTATACTTTATCTACAAATTCATTTGTGAACATTTAGATTGCTCTAATATCTTTGGTGTTGTAAAAAGCATTGGGAAGGAGAACAGTAAAATAACAATACGTGTGTCTAAAAAAAGCCATACTATTAACTGCCTAAAAAATAATTCCATTGTATTTTAGTTAGTATACAAACAAGCATACAGAGTTTAAAAGAAATTTTCTCATATGGAATGACAATGCTCCCTCAAAGAGCCAAGTACAATCTAATAAAAATCCCAACCAGAGGCATCAGAACCTGGTAAATGGTAAGTATGTGTAAATGGAAGGAACTAGGAGCAATAAAGTAAATGAGGTAACTGACACCCAGAATATCGATTATATTCTCTCTCTCTCTCTCTCTCTCTCTCTCTCTCTCTCTCTCTCTCTCTCCCATATGAAGGTCCTTTCCCCAAATTGTCAGATGTGAGTACAAATCTTGGAGTAACTTCAGTGAACAGAAAATTTAAACAGACCATTGTGAGAGGGAACCTGTTGGAATACTAGAGAGGTGAATGGAAGTGTACAAGTGATTTGACTAGTAAAATGGAAGATCTAATAATGGGGGAGATGTAGATGAGTACAGAAAAGGGAAGGAGGATAAAATAACCGTAATAATGTCTTAAAAAGTCATAAAGAATCATACTATTTAATTATTCACCTGCAAAAACCATAATACGTTTAAGCTGATATATTAATATACATATGTAATTTACATGAAAATTTCCCATCTGGGCTGACAAAGCTGCCCCAAGAACCATTGCTCATCTAACAAAATAACCATCATCAGGTCTTAGAAGCTATCTTTTAAGTTGTTGGTCAGGGTTGTCCAAGAGATTCCCAAATCATAAAATATAATTATATTGACCTTGGTTGCTCCTCAGATATGGACAATGAGTCCTTATTGGTGAAGACAAAGTGTACTTTAGGCATAGGTTCCAGAGATACTGAGCTGAAATTGAACTGAGAGCCCCCTACCTGAGGACTAGCTTTCATGGTACCAGAAGGCAAGACACAAGCTTACAATGGAGGGAAGTAATCAACAGTCCTAGCCAACTATGAAGCCTATGAATCACAGCAATGACTAGCATGGCAAGATAACCTTAAGAGTGCATTAGTGTCAATAACCAATAGCTCTCACTGGATGTAAAATCTGCTCAAGAGGGAAATTATGTCTAGTACTAGAAATTTAGCAAACTACCCAAAGCTAGTAAGTTCATGGATCTTGAATTTAAACCTCCAACCTCCAGCCTCCACTCTACTAAACCAGCATACTCCCTAACTACATTTTAAATATTCATCCTTATATCCACAGATAAATGTTATCTTCATCCCTCATCAAGTAAAGCTCCCTTTGAAACAGAAAGTGATCATTACAAAACCCCCAAATCATTAAAAAACAGGTTTATGGAGCTCAGTCCCACCTGATACATCTGCTTTTCAACTGCTACACTCAAGAGTCAGAGAAAATTGCAAAAATGTGTAAAGACATACTGAGACTGTGTCTTCTAGAAATGTCAGAAACTATACCCATGAAGTCTCACCAACATGGCTGCCTAAATGGGACCTGAACACAGGTGACATAGATATGTTACCATGCTGATTGGACAGACGAAATCTCAGGAGGCAGCAAATTAGACAAAGAACTCAGGACATGAAGATAAACTTTAAAAAATTAGAAAAAGAGCAAAAAAATGAGTTCTACAGAGGATGGTTCAGAGGAAGAAACAGAAGGGGTAAAATTATGTAACTGTACTGTAATCTCAATAAAATAAAATAAAATGAAGCCCATGTAGTGACAAACCACAGAGATTGAAGATCAGAATATCCAGCAGATACCTAGTGGAAATGAGAAACTGACTAACTATGAAAAGAGGTGGAACTTGCTCCACGATGAGCTGGAAAGTTTTTATGATTTAGGTCTCTAGCAGTTTTTTGTGGTAAGTGATTGCTATGCCGAGCCTCTGGTAGTAGAAGTCTCCTATGTTTATTGTTCTCTTAGCCAGATTTTTCTACTCCATTTGGGGTTATATCACTTACCCAAGGCTTGTTCCTCCACTTCTTATCTTTCCTTAAGTATGAGTTGTTTTCTAGAAGTGTTCTATTTGTCCAAACAGTTCCCTAGGATGAAAACAGAAGCCCCTTTATTCTACTTTCAAATTTTCTCTTTAGTCTTAATTTCTTTTCCCTCTAATTTCACTTTGTTAAAGCTAGGAAATGTCTAAATTCAATAAAAAATTTTGTATTCTTTTTTTAAGTATGGATCTAATATTTTCTTTAACCTCTACACTGTTGGAAAAGCAAATGGTTCAACAGTTTAAGGTTCGTGATGAGACACCCAGATCTATATCATCTAAAGTTCAGCTCATTCTAGCCTGAAAATGCTATCAGGTTTGGTGTGTTCATACACAATAACAACTTGGTGGATACAGTACTCTAGCACATTGTTCTTGCTCTTCTATGCTGGCTCTCCAGTCACCATTCTTCCCAGATAATGTCTATATAGGTCTATGATTGAGAGTGGTCCCTATCAGAATGAATAAGATCCAGACAACTGAGAACACCAAATGCTTGAGTGTATGGTGTCACAGGGACTTCTATCACATGCTGGTAAAAGTAAAAAAAGGAATAGGAGTTTTCCAGGTAATTGCTGTTGGAGAAAGGTCTTTTGCATGGTTTTCAAATACTGACTTCAATGCTCTGAGATCTGGTTATCCCCTATATTATCCAATTCTCTGATTGGATAATAAAAGTTGTTGATGGCCAGTCACCTGAGCAAAAAGAGAATAGGAAGGTGGAGCTTTCTGGGAGGAAGATTGGACTTTGCGAAGACACATAAGAAGGTCACTTTTTGCCAGGAGACATGAAAGCAGACAGATGTGTCTGGGATTGGAAGGTACAGTAAATCATGTGGCTGGTTGGAACTAGGTGGTTGGGTTAACATGAGTGAGCTAGTTAAGGGTCTGCCCAGCTAAGGCCTAAGCATTGAAACATTAAAATGTCTTAGTGTATTTATTTTATGACTATATTGCCACCAAGGGTCTCAGGCCTATTCACCTGGAGACATAGTTCACAGGCCTCATGCCAGACTGTTTCAGACTTAATACATTTTGGTGCCACCATGGGGCAAGACTCCACGGACAGAGCAGGCCTTTTACAACAAATTTCATAGCTAGATATAATATTAGGAGATAATTAAGCCTCTGTTTTTCCTGTTGCTTTTTCCCATAAAATGGAACCTAGACTGAAGCTGTCTGGAATTCAAAAAAGATGGCAAGTCACTAAGCCTTCTTCCAGATCCACAGGAAGAAAAGGGTGCAAGTTAAAGAGCTAGCTCTTCTAAGCCGGGAGGAAGAAAAGAGTCTAGGTCTAGGTAGATCTTCTAGAGACTTCAACATGGCCAATCTGCCAAAGGAGATAACCTCCCTTGAGACAAGTGATGCCCACTATAGCTTGGGGTAATCATGCTTGGTAATCAGACTGAAAGATACAATGTGCTAATGAGCCAAGTAAGATGTGATTCCACAGAACTTCATAAACTTACTTTTCTCAAGCAGTTAAAGTAGGAAACATGTTCAATTGCTACCTGCTTGTTTTTATCTAAACATTTATAATGCAGTTCTTTTTCCTTCAAAAATCAAAGGCTAGAAATGTATGGAATTCTTAAATGACTAATAAAAACAAACAGACACATTTAAAACAGAAACAAACAAACAAACAAAAATAAGGGTTTGGAATTAATTTATTGAGAGAATGTTTGTCTGGCATTTCAAAGCCATTAGCTCCAATCCCTGGTACTGCAATGTAAATATCTGAATAAATGTATGCACTGTCAGTGGCATGTAGTTTTGAAATGATGAGGTGCTGGACATATCAAGCTAGTAAGAGGTGTTTGTGAACTGGATTTTGTTTAAGATCCTTAAATTCTGAAATCAGTGTGTGAAGTATCTAAGATGAAATAACATGCTTTGAAGATTTGAAAAATAGTGTACTCTTCCGGGAATTCAGGTGGAATTATGAAACATTTGGAAGTAGGATGTCAAGAAAAGGGTAGAAGCATAAGGAAACAAATGCTAAGTAGCTAATGGGGAGGCATAGGTGAACACAATGATATAAATTTTTTTCTTATCTGTGAAATTTAATTAATTATAGTATTTGTGGAATAATGTTATGTTAAAATTAAACTAGACAATACTCTTTAACTGAGGGTTTTAGTACAGCTCATACCTAAATAGCTAATTTAAATTCAAATCTAGTAACATTACTTAGCATGTGCAAATAAATTTAGTATATATAATATATATGTATACATGTATTATATATAATATATTTTTTCATACAATTTCATAGAATTATATGAAAAATTCTATGTGACTTTATATGCATAGTTATTATGAAAATCCAGCATGATGAAACAAAGATCACCTAGTGATATTTGTAGAATCATTTAGCTAAGGATTAGAAGATGACAGGAATGTTTAGAAGGAGAATTGAGGTTAGAGCATATAACTGATTTTAAGCAATGAGTAATAATAAGGTAAATTTTATGGCTTAATGAAAATAAATTCTCTAAAACGTTAGTTTTACAACAAGAAGATGATAATAATCTCAAAACAATTAGATTCGACATCAAAAGATAGGAATGAAAAATGTTATTAGTAAGATAAAATTGCAAGTCATAGAAAGTGCAATGTTTTATGCATTAAAAACACTATAAAGGTTAATTGAGATCAAGATTGGAAGAAGACTATAAATGAGTACGTAGTAATGCTATGAATATGAACATTGCTGAAGAGCTTGATAGGATTTGAGTCAAATGCCTACATTTTTAAAAATTCACATGTAGATTCTTACTTGAATAATGAATTCAGAAATATTTCATAAGCATACATAAAATATATGTTTCATGGACTAAGTCAGGAATTTAAAAACTGATACTTGAAAATTAAAACAGAAAATGACTTTAGCAGGCTACATTTGGTTGGAAGGTGACATACATTTACACACACACAAACGCACATGCACACACACTCATGCATACACATACATAGTAAGATTAAATTAGATAATAGCATTTCTACAAAATATTTTTCGAAGGCTATAAAAGTAATTAAAACTCAAAAATTTGAGTTTTGTAGGAATTTTAATAACACTAAGTAGCAAGTTCACAAGGGAGAAGAAATACTTTCAAGTTTATTCTTGCTTTGGTGTTAGCCTCTCAGCTTCAAGAAGTCCATGTACGCAAAGGTAAAATAAAACAGTGAAAGAATTAAGCATAGTAGTTAAATATAAAGGTGAGTGGTGAATTTACCAGGTAAAATTCACAAAACTTATTTTCTGTTAATAAATTAAACAATATTGCTTTAAAATTGCTAAATTTAATCTTCCTGGAATAACCAAAAGCCATATTACAGAAATTATCTACTCCAATACACAAATCTATATTTCATTGATTAATCTACCTAAAAAGCAGCTTTCATGACTATGTGATATTCCATTATTTAGTATTTCAGATACAAATAGAATATCTATATTCCCCTGTGGTTATAAGCCGTGTAGCTAAAGTAAAAACTGTCAGAAGTAAATTACCTCATATAATACAGGATTATATGAGCTTTTGATGGAAAATGCTTTTGACGCCATCAAAATTCATTGTTTTGTGTGTCTTACATCAACCTAGAATACATTATTATAAAGAAAAAGCAACTAATTGTACAGCAAAACTTCTATTTTTAAAAACAGTATACATTTATATTTATATGAAAAAATGATGCAAGTTTAGTTGGCTCAATTACCACTTTGATTTGTAGGCAAATTTCAGATCTCCTTGATTCATTTTGTTATTCATTAGAATAATATACTCATTAAAGATGAAGTAGTCTAAATGTTGTCATTCACTGTGGTACAAAAGTCAAAGACTTTACTTCAGGTTGTTTCTAATAATTTCTAAATTGTTATAAAATACCAGTGCACCCTTACAAAAATATTTGTCTCAGTGGTGACATAATAAAATATTGTTTTAAAAAATTTTAATGGTGAATGTGTATATGCTTTAAAACATAAGAATATCCTAATATTTACTGATTTTGCTCTAAGAGATAGCAATGCTCTCATCTTAAAAAGAATAAGAAATCGTTTATTCTGGAGCAATATTTGAGTGACCATTTCTTAGGAAGGGATTTAGGTTAGCCCTAGTGTTATCTGTGTTCCAATGGGGAAGCAGGTTTTTTTTTTTTTGGAGTTTTTATAGCTTTAGGTAGAGGAATTTTAATCCAGCAATATGGCTGCTCTGGCAAGGGATCACATCCAAAGACTTTCTACCATCTATGTTATCTTGCTGGAATGCAGACATGCTCTGGATTACAGTATGAGCTAGTGAGAATGCAGATACATTCTTGGTAAACACCTCTAACCCCAAACAATGAAGGTAAGGTTAGTTTATAGAAGGAAGAAGCCATGTTTAAAAGTGATGTCTCATTTTCTGATTGAGTGTCAAAGTGACCAATCAGAGAAAGACTTGAGAAAATGAGTCAGAAATATGATGCTCTCAACTCTCATGAGAACAAACAGGAAAGAGAAACTACTTAAGAGCAGTGCACTGTGAGAAAGAGTAGAATTGAGTTTGTTACATTTCAGTTGAATGCAGTTGAGTTTGTTCAGTCAGTGCCATTAATGAGCTCAGTTTGTGAGTTCAGAGGCTGTTTTTTCCAAGCAGAGATAGTCAGTGAAAAGCCTACAGAAGCCAATTTGAATCAGTCAATTGGAGAGGAGATTGAACCACTGAGTTGAACCAGACAGCCAGAGTTCAGAAAGAGCTAGAAAGGATGAGTTTATTTAGTAGTGAGTCTCAGTGGCTGAAAACATTCCAAGCCTAGGTTAGCAGACAGAGGCAGGAAGCTGAAACTTTCGAAGTCCAGACTTGTAGAACACTAGATTTTATGGAGGCTATAAACTTCCAGAGTTAGGCCTTGGGATAGTTAGATAGAAATACTATGGGCTCAGTGCAAGCCATGTACTTGTAAAGCTTATGTATGGTTCTCCTCCCATTCCTTCCTCTGAGGAAATGTAAACAATATTTACAATCTTAGATTTTTCAGGTTGTTGGAAGCCAATGGATCATTGAAGTCAATAGATTCCAATGGTTTTTATCTACTAGTCATAGGATGTTAGTTGGACACAGAAGTGGGCAAGGAATGTTTGTTTCAGGGGCCCAAAACAAGGCAATTAACCTCTGGACTTACTATTATCAATGCTCTTTGAAACTGCCTCAAAGTTGACAATGATTCATATACTAATCTGTTTTTATTTTCTCAGATGAGGGGATGAGCTGAAAGTCATACACAAGCTTTATTAATACATGACTTGGGCTGAGCCTATTATAGTCCAATCTCGGTGTAACCTTCAAATGTTAGAGTCTAATATCGGTGGGACCTCCAAATGTGGTAGTTCAAGAATAGCCACACAAACTACTCAGTCACCAATCTTAGTTAGATATTAATGGTTTATTGAACACACACCCTAAATTTGCCGTAGCCGCCATGACTAGGGTCAAAGAGGTCTGGGAGCCTAACTGTGATGTTGGTCTACTTCCAAGGAAGGGTTTTTATAAGAAAAACCATATACAGGTAACAACCAGGTAAAATCAGGTCTAGGAAACAAACCACATCTAAGTAGCAATGAGTTTCATGTATGAAACAAAACACATCCAGGTAATAACCAAGTAACTATGTGTAGGAAGCAAGTGGATGACAGCACTACATCATTTTACTAGCTAGATAAAGCATCTGACCTTTAATTTGATTTGTCCCAACTGCAGATGTAGTTGGGGACTCCTTAGAGTATCAAGGTGAAATTAACAAAGTATGAGGAATTTCATATTATAAATAAAATGGAGACTGAATAAAAAATGGCTACAGTTATACTAAGAGCTAAAGCAGGCCTCAAAAAGCTCACTGCTTCCATCTAACTATCCTTATTCCTAACCCTGAAAGCTGTTAACTTAGGCCTGGAATATTTTCAGCCTCCTAGAGTTACTGCTGAATAAGAACACCATTTCTCTCTCTTTCTGAACTCTGGTTGGTTCAACTCAGCTGTTCTGGCTCAAACTCCTCTTCAAGCTGACTGATTCAAATTGACTTCTTTTAGCTTCTCAATGAATTGCTCTTCTTGGAAAAACTACCTCTGATCTCTATGAACTGAACTGTACTGACTGCATGAAACAAATAGAACTGAATAGAACTGCAGGAACTCAACTGAATTTAATTGAACTGTACTGAACTCAACTCTCCCCTCACTCTCTCTTCCCTGCCTCTCTTTCCTGTCCTTATGAGAGTTGGCTGTATCCTAACTCTGACTCATTATGTCAAATCTGTCTTTGATTTGTCACTTTGCCTCTTGAATAGATATCATTTTTAAACATGAATGTTTCCTTCTATAAACTATCCTTACCTTCATTGTTGGGATTAAAGGTGTGTATTAAAGGCATGTCTGCATTCCAGCCAGATCACATAGACCTAGAAAGTCTTTAGAAGTGATTCCTTGCCAGGGAAGCCATGTTGCTGGATTAAAATTCATCTACACTAATCAACATTAGAACAAAAAATGGCATTTATCTATAGATATTTTCAATGGAGTATATAGGCCAAAGACGGATGCCCCAATCATATAGAGAAACCATGGGTTACTGTCCAGGCAACTAGCAGTCTTTGTCATTTCTATAGGATTGGAAGTTGCTTGCTCTGTACTTCCTGTTTACTCAGGTAATATTTATCCTTCTCAGGACTCTGATGGGGTTGAAGACTAGATAGATATAGTCTTAGAGTTTTCCTCATTAATGATTAAAGACATAAAATCTTACGCTGTTGAGATTCTAAGAAATTGTTGTAGGATCTAAAAAGGTGTTTTTAAATTAATAAATGTAAATTATGATGAGAAAGTGATTTAAGTACAAAACATTGGACTCACCAGGATAGGATAGATAATGGAGTATTTTCTCCAAGATTGCCAAATACATATGAGCTAGACATTATAAATATGATTCTTACTTGATAGTTCTAATATTATTTCTTATTGTATATAATTTATTAATGTTACAAAAAAGTCATTTTTAGACTAAAAGAGGGAAGTGCACAAGTGTTAATTTTGGTTTCTTTAAAAACTCAGTTATGACACACCAGTGGCTGCCTGGACAGTTCCCATTTTCTCTCCATATATTACAGCATCAATCTTCAGCCATTTGGCCCTGTTTCTCTGACAGACATTGTAGAGCAGGCATTATGAAGGACTTGCCTACCCTGTCATGGCAGAGCTAGGCTGTCAACTTACCTGCTTCCAAGTGTTGTCCTTTTTGGACAGCATTCTGTCTACAGTTGAAGCAAGGGGTTTTTCTTGCCAAGAGATAGGCTTGCCACTAATTCAACTATCTCTCACTGGAGATTCTTCGATGATGCTCATCTTCTACTTGGAGTAGTTTTGGAAGCTGTGGTCTCTGCACTTTCTATATAATCAGATATATTTATCTCTCTCAGGTCTCTGAGGCGATTGAAGATTAGATAGCTAGAGTCTCATAGTTAAATTTTGAGTTGTTTAGGAATCAAGAGAGTGTTATGGATCTAAGAAGATGCTTTTAAAATTGTGAGGCAAGTTAGTATGAAAGCTGGGTTAGATATAGAACTTTAAACTCACGGTGATGGTTAGATAGTAGAATGTAAAAGTCAGGTGCCAAATACATATGGACTGGACTGTGGGAATGTATGCTAAGCCATATAACTCTCATAATTGTGGCCTATTTATTTCTGTTGTTTTGTATTGTATTTATTGTTATAAGAGAAAGAACCATTTGTTGGACTGAAAGGGGGAGCTTTTGGGAGGAAAAAGATATACCTTAAACTTAAAAAAAAAGGGAAGAGGATAGGGGGTTGAGGGGGAAGAGGGTGGGAGGGTGGGACTTGAAGGGGGAGTAGGGAGGGGATTGTTATTGAGATGTAACTTGAAGAAATAAAAAATAAATTATTAAAAACCTCAGTTATGTTACATGAATATGCTTGTGTTTTAATCTCAGGTGTCGGATATGGGTCTGCTTCACATTGTTAACAGCCATTATCTATGACTAACTCCTGCTCTGGCTAGGGTGTGATTGTTACCACCTGCAGATAGTTTAATTCTGGGGACTCTGGAGAGGATATTCATGGAAGAGCTCTGAGAGGGCCTGTGGTGACTACTGCTCCCCTTGCTGCTGCTGGCTGTTGCTGGTCCCTGCTGCTGCATTTGCTATTGCTGGTTTACTGGATTTCTGGATATTCTGATGACAAAGATTGAACTTGCCTTTAGGGTCCAATGCCCCTGATCAGCAGTAAGTAGCCTAAAGAAGTCTTTGTCCCCTTTGTCCTCTAACCTTATTTCTCACCTTGCTAGTATTGGGGAGATGAAAGGGATTTGGATGCATAAGGGTGGCAGATATGAGAACACAATAAAGTAGCCCCCAAAAAGGTATGCCTACAAGTCAATAATTAAGACCAGCCTTATATGCTTGCTTTCCTCCTGATTCTCAGTGAGACATATTCTCCATTGGGGATCCCTCCTATCCGATGACTCTAACTTGTATTAAGTTGACATAAACTAGCTAGTGTAGTTATAATTATATAATATTCCTTTTATTTCCCCAAAACTTAATGTAATAGATTAATATGTATTAGAACTATATTGAGTATAAACAAAAATATACATGAATCTGTCATCTAGGATCTTGAAACTTTGTCAATTTCAATTCTGATCTCATGCACACATTTTGTTAGTTTTATCCTTGCCTTTTTTCCAGTACATATTTCTTGCTTGTCACCATTTTTGTACCATCCATCTCTTTGCATTTGTGTCTTGCAAAATGTCCGAATGGATTAATATAGGCTGTGGCAAGAAGATATTCAAAATATGAAAATTCAGAGCACTATAAATTTGTACCACCACATGCCATAGTCTACATGGGATGGTTAGTGCTTTTATCCATAGAATAACTCTGAGCTCAAGGTGGTCAAAAGCACTGTGGTGATTTAAATTTGATTATTAAATAACTTGATTCCTCTGTTTTGGAGATAAATCCCCAAATATGGAGAACCATGTGTAGGTGTCAAGTGGTTAATCAGAAAATAACAAATCCCTCCTACTCTTTAGCATGACTTTAATCCCTTTGCCTCTGATACTAGAAGAGCTAAGAGGATAAATGAAAAACATTTGATGAACATCACTGACTTTGTCACCTCCCGCTTTTCTCTCTTATTATAGTAACTGAATTTCTATGCTGAAAAAAAGACAGTAATAATCGGGAAATTAATTTTTCTTTCCCTGCATCCTTGCTTGCATTTCCACATATTTTCTGCTTCTTCCTTTTCTGCTGGGCTTTTGAAATACTCTCCTGGTAATCATGTATAGATGTGAGAATTTCTTATTGCCTGTTGTAAAATTTACTATTCTCATTGAACACCTCTAAGCCTACTGAAATATGGAAAAAATCTCAAACCAGACATTAAAAAATATATTTAAAATATGACCTTCTTCTAAAAGCTGAAAAATACCTTTTATTGCTGACTGTTTTTTTTTCTAGTATCTATGTCTCAGGTGATTATGGATAAATTTCAAATCTTCCATCAATGAATAAATATCTATGTCTCAGGTAATTATGGATAAATTTCAAATCTTCCATCAATGAAGAAGGTAAGTAATAGCAAACTCTGTGTCTGGCTTTCCTTTATCTATGCTACTCACAAAGTGTGGTTGATTGCAATTCTTCTTGTCTACAACACGGTTTACTGTTTGCATGAACTTGTAAAGTGTGATCAGAAGGAAAAATCAATGAAGCCTGGCAAGAAGTAAATAGAGATTTCGATAATAGAAATTTGGATGGTGGGTTGTTTACATTTAAAAAGGCTTGTTCCTGAATGTTTGTATATATTATTTACTGATGTCTCTGATAAAAGATGGCCAGAACTAGTCTGCTTCTTAAGTTTGATTCACAGAGGATACAAGGGTGTGTGTTATGCTCTAAATGTAGCTAAGCAGAAAGAAGTAAGAGAAGCTTAAATGCTTACATCTAAGTTTTAACTCTAATAACTAACCTCTGTGGTATAAGGAAGTTGTAGGGAGGGGAGAATGGCAGGTATGAAGAGCTGATAGCACTCTCCATCTGAAAAGGAGTTGCATTACAGAAACTGAACTGTACAACCTTGGATTTTGATTGGATGTAGTTTTCTTTCACAATCTCTCTCTGTTGCAAAGAGAAGTTTTCTCAATGAGGAATAATGAATGTACTGATCTGTGGGTATACAGCCCAATATTTAGGATGCAGTTAGGGAGTATTTGGTTTAGTAGAGTAGATGTTGCAGGTTCACCTCTAAAATCCATGAACTAAGTAGGTCCTGTTATTTGACCAGATTTTTGTTTCCAGGCATGATTTCCCTCTTGTTGAGTGGTTCTTAAGTCCAACTAGAGAGCTGCTGGTTACTACCAAGTTGTGTGTGTTAGTGCTGCACCCTTATATTTTGTCCCATACTGATTGTTACTGTGGTTAATGGGTGTGATAGTTGTCTGGGGCTCTTGGTGGATCCATACTTTAGAAACTTCTTGTACCATGAAAGCAAGTCTTCAAGTATCAGGTTTTAAGGTCATATTAGCTATGAGATTATTGTACTCATGCTTACTCAATTTTCTTCCATTTTTCTACATATCTGCTTTTTGTTGTGTCTGCTTTTGCTATATTCTTTCTTATTGAATTCTAATAATATATCAAGATATGGAATGATAATTCTAACATTATTTTTTTGGTTTAGGAATTTTTCTTTGTTTTTTATTTGAATTATTTATTTTATTTTTTGAGATTGTAATATAATTACATCATCTTCCTCTTCACTCAAGGTTTTTTTCTGAACTGTTAATATATAATATCTATTACATATTGATATATTATAAATATGCATACTTTTACATATGAATATATTTTTATCTATTATGTAAAATATATTTATATGCATATATGTAAATATTGCATATTACATATATCATGTAATTACACATATATGTATATATGTATTCCCCTTTTGTTTATATATATATATATATATATATGTTTCTGTGAAGCATAAAAGGGAATTTTGAGATTGCAATGAATTTGAATGTGTGAGTAGCTTTTTGTAAAATGATAATTTTCACAATATTAATTCTACAAACTCATGAGCATGGATATCATTCTATTTTCTATACTCTTTATGTTTTTCTTTGGAGGTTTAATGTTTTCATTATAGAGGTATTTAAACTACTTAGTTAGGTTTTATTCTCAAATGTTTTATTTTCTTTGAGGCTATTGTGAATTGAAGTATGTACATGATTTCTTTCTCTGTATGTTTGTTATTGGTGCCCTCTTCACCCTAGGAGGAGAAGGGAAAGGAGAGGGGAAAGAGGGTGAGAGGGTAACATGGGAGGGGAAGAGGGAGAGGGCTGGGATCAAGATATAACTTGAACAAATAAAAAAAATGATTAATTTGTACAAAGCAATTTTGTATTCTGCTTCATTGCTGAATTTGTTCACCATATTTGGAAATTTTCTGAATGAACTTTAGGGATCTTTTATGCATGATATTATGTCATCTGCAAATAGGCCAAGTTTGACTTCTTTATTGCTATTTGTAGCCCTTCTGTTGGTTGTTGCTCCAACTGGTAAATCAAGCACAGAAAAAGAAAAGAAGAGGGAATAATAGACAGCTTTGTCTAACTGGTTATTTCGGTGAGGGTATTTCAAGTTATCTCCACTTAGGATAATGTTGGCTATAGGTTTCTACTATACAATTTTTTTTTTAAATTGAGGTATATTCCCTCATGTCCTATTTTCTCTAGGACTCTTATCAAGAAGCTATGTTGTAATTGGCTTTTATATATATATATATATATGGAAATGATAATGAAATATTTGTCTTTATGTTTCTTTATGTGATTAAAAAGACTTAACAAAAATGTTAAGTCTAAAAACTTCAAGGCACAGAACATGACAGGAAATATGGAACACAATGATGATATCAAATACAAATAATAGACATATAGGGAGGAGAAGAAATCCAAATCAAAGTTATAACATATTTTAAACAAATAAATAGCAAAAAAACCCTTCCCCAATCCAAAGAAAGAGATTTCTATCAAAGAACTAGAGGAATACAGAACACCATATAGATAGGTTCAAAAAAAATTGTTGGGGTCAGGGTGGAAGCCAAGAAAACTCATCTCAGAGATAGAAGCTTCAAATGCAAGCTTTATTTTCTGCACACAGAGGGAGGCGGTAAATTTAGGATCTGATGTCCCCAAAGGGAGACTGTACAATGATTTTAAAGGATTGGAACACAAAGTGAGGGGAAGCAGGGTGGTCAAGCTTCATGTAGTCAATTGAACAATGAGACTCAGAATTTAGAATGGTATGGGAATGAAGTAGTGGTCAAGTAAATCAAGACAGGCAACACATTCGTAACTTGTGTGCCTTGATTAAGATAATGGGATAACAGCAACTTCCCTCTTTATGTCGTTTACTGGTTAACAGACAAACATGAGATATCTGAAGAAGGCAGGTTAGGAGTCTGGGACCATGAACTCAGTTTTGACCCTGCCAACAAGATGGAACTTGTTCCTGAGGTGGCTGGACCCAGGAAACGGTCTCTTCACAGAATCTCCCCATGATATATGATTATGAAAGCACTAAAAATTTAGAATGAAGTTTTTAAAAAATTACAAGGGGTAAAAAGCAAGTTATATATAAAGTCATACTTATTAGAATAACTGACTTATTAATGGAGACTCTGAAAGTCAGAAGAGGCTGTATGGATAGTCGGAAGCATCTGACAGACCACAGAATCCAGCTAATACTCCTATAACCAGCAAAACTATTACTCACATGCAGAAAAAGAAAAGATCATGATAAAATAAGTTTAAGTAATTTTTGCCTTTCAATCAGCTCTACAGAAGTCACTAGAAGGAAGTCTTAGGTCTGAAAAGTTTAATTAGTTCTAAAAGGTGAATGGGAAAAACAATTCCAAAATAGTTAATCAGAATGGCTAGGAGCCATACCATAACAAATTAACAGGAATTAATGAATATTTCTCATTAATAATACTCAATATTAGTGATCTCAATTCCCCAATTAAAAAGTGCAGAATAACATATTGGATTAGAAAACAAGATCCATCTTTCCTTCGTATCCAAGAAACACACCTTAACATCACTGAAATATATCATTATAGGGTAAAGGAATGGAAAACAAGGTCCCAAGGAAATGGAACCAAGAAAAAGCAGCTTTAGATATTTTTGTATCTGACAAAATAGATCTAAAAACAAAAACAATCAAATGAGATAGAGAGTGACACTGGATACACATTAAAGAAAAAAAACTGAGAGGACATTGGAATTCTAAACATGTCTGCATTAAGCACAAAGACATCCAAGTTTATAAAGTAATATTATCACAGCTAAAATCACATGGTGATCCTAAAACAGATGTAGTGCATGACTTTAATACCTGACCAAATAGACAGGTCATCCAGACAAAATGTAAGCAGAGCAGTGCTAATGGGCCAAACAACATTTAAAGAATATTCTGCTCAAACACTAAAGAATAGACCTTCTTCTCAGTACTCCGTGGAACTTTCTCCAAAACTGACCACATATTAGGACACAAAACAAGTATTAATCTATGGAGAAAATAGAAGTAATAGTCTGCAGATTATCTGGCCATCATAAATTAGATATTAACAATTAAAATGGCAGAAAGTATAAAAACTCTTCTGACCACACTATTAAATGAAAATTCGATCAAGATAGGAATGTTTCTCTCTCTCTCTCTCTCTCTCTCTCTCTCTCTCTATATATATATATATATATATATATATATATATATGTATACATACTAAAGCAAAATATAATAAGTGGTAAATGATATTTATATATATATATATATATAAAATAATCAATAAATACAATCCACCACAAAAAGAGAATAAAAGACAAAAACCACATAATCATTTCATTATATGCAAAAAATGCCTTTGAGAAAATCCAGCCTTCCTTTATGATAAAAGTACTAGAAAGACTAGGGATGCAAGTTATATACCTCAGCATAATAAAGGCAATTTACACCAGCCTCATAGCCAACATTATCCTAAACAGAGAGAAACTAAAATAATTTTCACTAAATTCAGGAATAAGAAAAAGAATATCACTCTCTCTATATCTATTCAATATAGTACATGAAGTCTTAGAGCAATAAAACAACTGAAAGAGATCAGGAGGATATAAATAGGAAGGAAGAAATAAAAGTGTCCTTATTTGCAGATGATATCATTTTTTAAAATAAAAGAGCATAAGGATTCCACCATGAAACTATTACACCTGATAAACACCTTCAGCAAAGTATTAGGATGCAAACTTAAACCACAATAATTAGTAGCCTAAAGATGACAAATATATTAGGAATCAGTGAAATAGTTACTTTTTACAAGGGGTCAAAAATAATGAAATATCTTGGAATAACACTAACAAGGCAGATGAAAGACTTGTATGTTGTTTAAATGCAAACTTCTACTGAAGTAGGTTTCCTAATGACTTTTCTAAAGGTCCTTGGTGTTATTTATTTTCCCCATGCATCCTCCTCATGGCTACAGATAATAAAAAAAATTGCAATATCTACCTTGCCATATATCTAATGAGTTTTTTAAAAGGCTGTTATTCCCTGCCCCTAGATGCATTTCAGATGTGACTGCAATGTCACATGTGCATCAGTAGGTGGCAGAGAGGAGAGAGGCTCCATCTACATTCAGTATTCTGACCTATGAACATCTGAATGAATAGTAGCCTAATATTCCTGGGGAAAAAAGCAAGCTGGATACCAACACCACTTTGGTGCCATGGGGTAGCCTGTGATGACTACCAGAACAGTACCAGGTAAGCACCAGATGGGCTCCCAGGACAGGAAACAAGGCTAGGGAGAGAGATGCCCTCACCTCCTTTTTGCCCTCACCACCATTGGCTAACAGGAGATCTGGTCCAGATTGGGTCACAAGAGCTGGAGAGCTGTCCCTGCCCCTCACATGCTGTAGCACTCGAGAGAGCAGGCCCTGCACCTTTCCATTGTAGAACTGGCCATGCAAGTGGGGTTGCAGGTCCAGAACCAGGGCTTTGAGTTGGTCCACCCCAATATCTACCCCATGGATGAACTGCTGGAGTGCAAGGTCAGTTCCACAACCCGGGACTGCAGGATCTCCATGACACAGGACAGTTACAGCATATCTGAGAGGAGTTCCAGTGAGGTTCCAGTACTGATGGAGTAGTGAAAATCAGGGGCCTCATACAAGGCAAGGAGTCATTATAATGAACATTTGCAAGCATAATGTGTTGACAAAGGGGAATATTGTGGGAATACTGAGACACACTACAGCTTCCACAATGAGCAGTTATTTTTTATGCTGGGACAGATTTCAAGGGTGGAGAGTGGGTCTGAGGGGAGGTGGGAGATAGGAGGTAACAGGGTGCATGATGTGAAATTCACAAAATAAAAATGTTTTCAATAAAAACAATGGCTGTTGTTCTTTAAGCTAGAGTATAGTGCATACATAGCACATGTGATAGAAGTAAATGGAGTTCAGATAAATGGGTCAGCAGTCAAGAGCCCTTAGTCTTTAACAGGGGACCTGTATTTGGTAACTAGCACCCACATAATGGTTCATAGCAATATGTAACTTTAATTCCAGCATATCTGATTACCCTACTATCTTTTGTAGACATCAGATATAAGCTGTCACATATGTGTACATTCATGCAAGTAAACACTCCTGCACATTAAATTATTACATACATACACAAAAAGTTGATGTCCAAATTTAATCTTGTAGGATAATGAACATCATCACTACTTTACTATTAATATTCAAAATAAAGTGAAGCACTTTAAATATAGGATATAGAAAACACTAAAATGTATCTATCTAATCATATCCTATCATTTAGTTATTGATAGAGGATTTGAAATACTTAAGTTTTGAAAAAGATATTTTAGTCAGGTGTTGATGACACATGCCTTTTATTCCAGTACTTGGGAGTCAGAAGCAGGTGGATCTCTATGAGTCCAAGGTTAGCTTGGTCTTCAAAATGAATTCCAGGGCAGCCAGAATTATATAGCATACCAAATGTAAAACTAATAAGAAACATTTTAATATGATAATATTATTTATAAATAGGTATTTTTAAAGAGCAATAATTCTAAATTGAGATAGAGAACATGAAGATTTTTATGATATCATCCTCAATACATACTAAAGTAAAAATATAATAAGTGGTAAATGTTATTAAAGTATATATTTGCTATCTAAATACTTATCACTCTCAACAGGCAAGATGAAGCATAAAAAGTGAAACAAAGTAACATAATACAGAAAATAGATGAGGTTGAAGCACCACTATATCAAATAAAATATTTGTTCTTAAATTTTAGAAATGACAATTCACTATAACATTTTAATCATTCATCTAAAAGAACAGATTAATTGCTCTTATCTATAAATAAAGAACAATTATCTGGAGCCTTGAATGCTACAACTATGAAACGAAAGCTAAATATGAAAAGCAAGACATTAGTAATAAGCTAAAATTAGAATGAAGTGAATTTAAGTCATATGACATTTGAATCTGCACCTTTACTGACAGTTATCAAAATATCAAGAATAAGAAATTACAAATTAATTTAAGTCAAAGTTAATTTTATTCAGAAATTCATGAATAAAAAGCATATTGAATTCCTTCTAATTATTCTTATGCTAATCCTGCTACCATATTGATAATTTATAGAAGTAAACATTTTAACCTTAAAGTAATGGTACATCTACACAATGGAATACTATGTAGTTATCATAAACAATGAAATCATGCAATTTGCAGCCAAATGGATGGAACTAGAAAAGCTCATTCTGAGTGAGCAAACACAGACTCAGAAAGATGCACATGACATCTATTCATTTATAATTGGATTTTAGACATATATTACAGGATAACTATTGTACAACAAACACACCATAGGAACAGGTACATAGACTTTGTTGATGAGACACTTTGCCCTAGTGGTGCTGCCATTTAAGCCCCCAGTATATGAGGAGGCTCTTGGCTCTCATGTGACTGCTGAACTGGGGTGGGGACTGATGTGTGGGGACACCCCACTCTGGAGGAGTGGGATGGGAGGGTAGGAGAGTGGGACTGGGAGGGGTGGTGTAGGGGGTGCACTGTGATGGAGATGTGACTTAAAGTAGTGAGTAAACATTAAAAATATTTTAAGTGATTTTTTAACTGTTCTTAAAGTCAGTAGTGTAAAATACTTGTGGCATTGAGGCCTGATATCAAAGCAATATTCTGAATGCAAGGGTTATTCCCCATGTTGGAATCAGTGTCCCATGGGCAGCCATAGACATTAGGTCCACATGATGGAAAGCCAGGAATGGCAAAATTGAGGTCAGTACTTTTACCTTTATATCACAAAGCTAAATTCACCATATAACTAAGCTACATAAACTTTAATGAGCAGAATGCTTCAGGCTTATCCAATTTGTGGCATTTTATAGCCTCAGTCATATATGTTAATATGCACCATAAAAACAAATGCCTCTGAAAGTGAGTAAAAGAGAGATAGGGGAACAATTGTTTTATATTTGAATTCTATAGGAGAGAAAACTCAGTGGTAGAAGCCTGGTTACTTTCTTCTTATTCTTGCTGGGTATGTTTTCTTACTTCCAAATTGACTCTTTCATTACTGATTATGAATAGGTAGGATAACAAAATTACTCTACTTATAAGTCTAGGTGGTGTGGCATATTTATATCTGTTGTTTTGTATAATACTTACTGTTATAAGAGAAGGAACCATCTGTTGGACTGAAAGGGGAAACTTCTGGGGGGAAGAGGGTGGAAGGGCGGGATAGGGAGGGGTTTGTGACTGAGATGTAACTTGAAGAAAAAAAATAAAGTATTTAAAAAAAAGTGTAGGTGGTAGAATCCCATTGGTATGCAACTACTATTTATTAAAGCAGCAAAATGTTAAGACACCCATTTTAAGGGTGACAAAGTGAGCAAAATCAAGTTTCTGAAAATAATGACAAGGTCAGTGTTGCTCATGAAACCATAACAATATGAACAGCGACAGCTGCTGAGAGCAACATGCATGTAATGTGTGGTTGGCTTCTGGGCTTCCTCCAAACTCTCCTCACGCTATAATATGTGTGTGGCAGAATGCCACTCAAGCTAAACAACATCATTCAGCTGCCTTGCATATAAAGAATGCAATGCTTGGCTAGGCAGGCTGTTTGTACATGAATTTTGCTGTGTATGCCCAATAAAAATGTTTCTGAAAACTTGCAGTAGAAAACAATGTAAATAATGAATAAAGAGCAGGTTATTTTTATAGAATGCACCACTGTACTTATGCTGCAAAAAGTTCAAATAGGAGCAGAATAATTTAATATGTTCTGTCAGTGTTCTGGGGCTGATGGATACTATAGACATGAAAGCCAAAACAACCATTGTATGGTTTGCAGAGCACATAAATGTAAGTATGGAGTTTATCTTCGCACACACATATTTGTGTACATGTTTCAAAAGTAAACCAACTTGATATAAAGTTACTGAGAAAGAATAAAACACATTTCTGGAATTTGGTTAAAATGTTATTGCATTTAAAATGTTATTTAAATACATGTGGGTTTTTTTTCCTTGTCTCCTGTTTTTCAACTTAAATAATTAAACCATAAGTCAATGCTTTAGAAAATATTGAATGTCTCTTTTTCTCTAACATATGTTCCTGCACAGAGGAAAGAAACTATGGGGCCTGTTGATTCTTTGATAAGAAGACTTGTAAGGGTGTCCATCCATCTACTACTCTACTTACATTGGCCTCAATAATTTTGTGGGGCCATCTTGGTAGGAATCTTGTGACACATATGACTTTTAGGCTACATATTGGCCCTGCCTGATTAAAACACTATGGAATCTCAATAGAAAAGGTTGACATTTATTTTTGTGTAGAAAATTGTTATTGCTGTTGTTTGATTTAAATTACATTGAATTTATAAAATGCTTTTGGTAGAAAGAACAACAGGCAACTTTAGTGAGGAGAATCAACATCTCCTAGGAATGAGCCCCTAACAGGCTGTCCAATGAAAAGTGATCGGCCTTGAAACCACATCCATATCAGCAACAGAAAAAAATTAGGAAGTTGTATTTTTATATTTTTGTGCATTCATATTCATAACAAGCAGTGAAAGAAAAAATGGTTATTTATTGAGAGGTGATTGGGAGGGATTTCAGTGAAGGTAACTGAGAGGGGCTGGAGAGAAGAAAGAGAAGAGGGAAAGAGTTGCAATACTATTTCAATTTTTAATTGAATTAAAATTACATAATATAAATAAACTAAAAATAAATAAATTTTACAAGGAAAGGCTGAAATCTCATTTTTCTCACCAATCCAGTGTATAATTGTATAGAAACCATTCTACTATGTGTGAAAATGGAGATAAAATTGTAATGTTTGAGATTCTCAAGAGTTTCACTTCTACAATCATCATTCACTGGGTAGATGCTGACATACATGAACTATTCAGAATTCAGAGTCCACCAAGTATCAAAGTAAGACTGAGAGACAAGTTTAGATTGCTGTTATTTTAGATGCTGAGAATCTCCCTGAAGACAGATGGACCACATAACTGTCTTCTGATGCCTTTGAGGAGGAATGGCAGGCTGCCCACATAATCCTTCATTCAAAGTAAGCCACAAAGTTTGAGCCCCGGTGAGGCAGGTGATGGAGAAACATCACAAACTAGTTTGTAAACACATATCAATAAAAAATTTCTACAAAAGAAAAGGGAGTGGTAAAAATAAACTCCAATAAAAAAGTAAAGTTTAAAAAGATAAATAATCATAATATATAATAAAGCATTAATTCACCTGTGTATAGCGTATCCAAGGCCATGGAAATAAAGAGAAATAATTTTATTCCAATACAACAACAATTAAAAAAAGAAAGGAGATGAGGAGAAGGATAAACAGAAGGATGAGGTTGTACAGGTGGAGCCTGTGTTTGGCATGCATGAAGCCCTAGGATTGATTACTCTCCCCCCCCGCCTCCTGCCACCTAAGGTGAAAGGTTAGAAAGAAGGGGTGTCTATTTGGAAAACAACTGATTCAACATAGATGTCATGATATACACAAAATAGACAGATGCAACAAACTAATTAAACTTAAATTCTTAGAATTAAAGTTAAAATTCTTCAATGTGAATAAATGTCAAAAAAGTCAGCATCGAACTTCAAGATTTAAAAGTAATTTAAATAAAAATGGAAGATGCTGGACATTGCTCTGCATTTACATATAGGAAACTTTTAAAAAATATTTATTACTTCAAGCTACATCTCCATCACAGTGACCTCTTTCCACCCTTCCCAGTCCCACCCTCTATACCCTCTCCCTTCTATGCTACTCCTCTGAAGTGGAGTGTCCCTACATATCAGTCCTCTGCCCCAGTTCAGCAGTCATATGAGGGCTAAGAGCTTCCTCATACACTGGGGGCCTACATGGCAGCACCACTAGGGCAAAGTGTCTCATTGATAGGTAACAAAGTCTACTTTCTTGTTCCTTTCAGTACGTTGGTTGTAGTATAGTTATCCTGTACTATATGGTTTAAATTCAATTATAAGTGAATAGATACTATGTGCATCTTTCAGAATCTGGGTTAGCTCACTCAGGATGAGCTTTTCTAGTTCCATCCACTTGGCTGCAAATCGTATGATTTCATTGTTTCTGATAGTTGAGTAGTATTCCATTGTGTAGATGTACCAGTTCTTTTTTTTAATCCATTCGTCGGTTGAGGGACATCTTGGTTGTTTCCAGTTTCTAGGTATTATCAATAAGTCTGGTATGAACATAGATGGGGAAATGTCCTTCTCTATGCTTTACAGAAGCATAGAGAATGAACTTAGAGAAGAAAAATGCTATGATATCTGATATCTCTTCTCCCACACTGAGAGCTAGAAGGCAGCGGGCTAACTTCTGACAAATGTTGAGAATCCTGTGATTCAACAGTTATATGATTTACCAAGGTAGCTAGCTTGAGTGGAAAACAGGAGTTTTCCATATTTATTGGCACTGGAATCTGTGAAAAAGGTATATCAGAAAAAAATCATAAGGAAAGTTTTCAAGAAAGAGGAATGAATCAGAGGAATGATCTGTGGGTAAGAAAGAGTGAAAGAATAAAATAGAATGGTCTAGGAAAGAGATACCATGTTTATCTCAATAGATACCAACAATGCATATTTATTTACTCTGCAGTTTACATAGATTGACTTTCAAATATTGGTCAATCTTCTATTGTAATTAAATAAAAGAAAACAAATAAATAAAAAAGAAAAAGTCTTAGAATGTTCAGTCTACATATTTGATGTTAAATGTAGAAAAGAGGAGGTAGAAAGGTAATAAGTATAAGGAAACACACACACTATATTTCTCTACTAAACCTCTTCTAGACATGTGGTGGTAGTGGATTAGTCTCTTGGAAAACAGGGTAGAGGAAAGTGAGAGTAACCTAAATGCACACGGATAACTGTCAAAGCAAACATTTAATAAAATTATATTAAGTGTGAAGTATAATTACTTATTAACAAGCTATGCAATAATGTTGATGAATTGATTGTATGAATTTAATGGATGGATTAAAAATAATCATGACTATAGAAGCAAATATTAATAATAATTATGAGAAATAGATGAAGTACACAGAAAATAGAGGAGTCTGGAGTTCTTTGGTGAGTAACTACTTGGTGCATTTACATGTTTACTAGCAAATAAGTTCAAACTGAATAAGGAATAAAAAATAATAAGATTTTCAAGTCTAATATGTTTAATAGATAGCAGATTTTCTCCTGGGCATTATTACATAAATCAAGTTAGTCCGTGTATGTGTTTGTGAGGCATTTTCAAAATTGCTGTTTGATGTGGGAAGGACTATACCTCACTGTAAATAGTGAGAACCCTAGGTGGGAGAGCCTGGGCTGTATAAGAAATGTAGCAGAGCAAGTCAGGGAGAGCAAGCCAAGGGTCGTGATTCATTCCTAAGGATTTATCTTTCAGTACCCTGCTTCAAAATCCCGTGTTGATTTCTCTTGTTGATGCACTGGACCCTGTGAGCTAATCTAAACACTCCCACCCTCAAATTGTTTTTGTTCAGAGTGTTTTATCACAGTAACAAGAAAAGACGAACTCAAAGGTGAGTTCAAGGAATAAAATAATCCAGGATAAGTTTACTATTAATGAGAACATTAGCAAATATGTTTAAAGACAGTATTGCTATCAATGAACACATCAAAATAAAAACAATAAATAAACATTGGCAATTAAGATGAGTTATACGTTGGAGCACTCACATAAACAAAATGCCTTTATGAAACCCTTCTCTTAAGGCTCAAAGAGCTATGCAGAAGAAGCAGAAAGATATTCAGAGCAACAAGTGGTGAATGACTCTAAGGTGACTTCTTTCACAAACTCTTGGACTAATACACGTGAGCTCAGGAAAACTATGACAGCTTGTACAAGACCTGTTTAAACCCAAAGCAGACCCACTCCTAACCAAGAAACTTGTTGGGGAAAGGAAATCACTTTTTAAAATGGAGTGTCACTGGTATATCAACCCTACTCCAGGGTAGGCCTCATACCAAGGTGCTCAGGAGTCCTGGAGGAGCTGGCCAGCCTAAAATGGGTAGTATAGTATTTTGTGTGTAATTTTGCAGGGTTTTCTCTTGTTTGTTTGTTTCCTTGTTTACCTTTGTCAACATGAATTTCAATGAAAAAGAAGCCAGGGAGGTAAGGAGGTACTGAGAGAAGTTGGAAAAGGGAAAAATATGATCAAAATATATTGTATATATTTAAATTTTTTTAATGTGGGAATATGTTAATAGGAGCAGTTATTAACACAAACAGGAACCTATTTTCTTGGTGTGATTTGTGTTTGGTTTTGTTTTTACTCAATATGTTTTGTATCATTAGTTTTTTGTGTTTTTGAATTTTCATTTTTGTTTTTGATTTTGAGAGAGAGAAAGAAAGAATATGAAATTGGGTGGGTAGGCAATGGGAAGGAGTTTGGGGAGGGGAAAATATGTTCAAAATATATTGCATGAAAAATATTTACACAAATTTTAAAAATAAAAAGTAAATAAATAACAGTAAAAACAGATACAAAACTATAACTATGATGACACAATGTTATACACAGTCTAAAACAATCCATTATTTCCAGACTAACAATATCCTCCCAAACCATATTATATAAACAATGTAAACAAATGAAGAATTTTTTCCTCTGGACTAACAGTAAGTATCCAGATATATAAATTATTATTAAAAATTAATAACTATGAAGTAATTTAAATATAGACAGAACACTGAAAAGATTGCTCAGTGGTTAAGAACACTGACTGATCAGTGAGTACCAGAGGACTCACGTTTGATTCCTAGCATGTTTATAGGATCTCACAACCATCTCTAACTCCAGTACTAAGGATCTGGCATATTCTTCTGGGCTCTACAGATAGCACACACATACATGATGCACAAATATACATGAAGACAAAACACACAAAGCACATAACATAATATTTTTAAAAATACAGACAAAATATCAATATAAAGAAATAAGATTATAAGATTTCAGTTTCCATAATGTCAGTATTTATGAATTCAATTGCAATTTAAATTCTAATAGTGTTTTTAATGTCAAAATTGATAGATTGATTTCACACTTAATATGAAAGAATGTATTTTTGAGGCTATCTTACAAGTGTATTAATAAAACAGAATATTTACAGGAAGAATAAAAACTTTATTCAAAACATATTTTAACAGTTAAGAATAGAATTTTCAAATAAATTCTGGTTTTTAAGCATATTTTATATAATATGTGACTTAAAATTAATACTTTCATAATTGACTACTCATGTAGAGCAACTTTTCCCTAATTATACAAATTCCAAACTCCCACAATGTATAGAATAATGACTAAAATTAATATAAAAGTACAAGAACATCGGTTTAAATATACAAGATTATATAAATAGACTTTTTTCACAATTTTGACATCATAGTAATAAACAAATCATGGAAGAATCCTATTTTGTTAATTACCCCCAAGTATATTGTTTATAAAAATCTCTAGAGAATTATATATGGTCAGGTATATTATGCAGCATATACACTAGCACACCAGTTACATAACTGACATGGAACAAAAGAAGGAGAAGAAGAGAAAGAAAATTAATGATTTCTCTGCTGCAGAAAGGTCTTATGCATGATTTTCAGAAGCTGATTTCAATGTTTGGAGATCTTGTTAACATCCTATCTGAGGAATACTCAAATGGATAATAAAAGTTGCTGATGGCCAATTAGCTGGGCAGAAATAGTATAAGAAGCTGGAACTTCCTTGGAGAAAGAAAGGAATCCTTGGAAGATACAGAGCAAGCAAGCTCTTTCCACCAGGAGACATAGAAGTAAACAGATGTGTTTCAGAGCTCTGGAAGGTACAGCAAGCCCCATGGCTGGTTGGGATTAAGTGGGCGGGTTAATTTGGATGAGCTGGCTGAGAATCTGCCCAGCTAAGGTCTAAGCATTGAAATATTATAAGGTCTTGGTGTATTTATTTTATGGGCATAAGGGTTACCCTGGCTCTCAGCTCTTTTCACCTGGAGGCATAAGTCTCCAGACCTAATACAACATTACTCTAACAAATTTATTTCATGTCTAATATAAACATATATACATTTAAATTTTCAAACTAAAATATACTTTATTAGAAAACAAATCATATAAAAAAGTGAGCATTTTGAATAAGAGACTACAATGAATTTATCACTATAATTAAAATTTATCACTGAAATTAAAACAAATTATATCCCTAAAGAATAGTATTATGGACAACTAAAATTTATGAAGGCATTCATGACCACATATTATGAATCAAATAGTATTCATTATAGTAATCAATGATAATATGGACTTTTTCAAAATGCATTGTGAAAATTAATCTCATAGAAGAAAACAATTAAATAGTAATTTGATGGTGTTTCAGAGAAACTTTTGTAAGGACATGGTGAAGGCATGAAAGTCATTGTAGTTCTTCAAAATGCCCTATATACCATTTTTAAAAATATATATCTGAAAGTGAATCGTATCACCTAATTCTTTTACAATTTACTGCAGTCTATGGTTCATTCGAGGTCCCAGCTTGCCCCCTTTGCCCTAGTGGTGCTGCCTTGTAGGCCCCCAGTGTATGAGGAGGCTCTTGGCCCTCATATGACTGCTGAAATGGGACAGGGGACTGTTATGTAGGGACATTCCAGTCCAGAGGAGTGGGATGGAAGTGATGGGGGGTAGAGGGTGGGAGGGTGGGACTTGGAGGGGTGTAAAGAGGACACTATGATGGAGATGTAATCTGAAGTAATAAATAAATATTTAAAAAAGAAAGAGTATCTGAATGCCATTTTTTAAAAAAAAAGATATATGAGAACTACTCAGTCAAGAATCACATGTGCTGACTTCTCCTTAGCAAAAAGAAATTATATGACTCATGACATTAGATGCAATTAAACTAAAGTTCAGACATATCTGTTTTAAACAAAACATAAGGTATTTGTTCCATATTGATTTTCATAACAAAAATATAATATTCAGTGCCATTTGTCAATAATTTTATTTCTTTTTAGCTTAATATGGTAAATTTTTCAAATAGAGCCATATATACATACATATGTACACTATGGATATATGCATCTATTTATGTGGTGACTGAAATTGGTGTATTAGTCATATCATAAAGGTGTAAATGCATGTGTGGTGAGAAAATATGAAATACATAATGATAGCAATTTTCAACTTTACTGTATTTTTCTTATCTGCTACTATTTTGTGAAGCACATTTCAAAATTTACTTCTTTTCTATACCTTGTAGCCTTTGAAGGGCAGGGATTTCCACAGCCCCTTTCTATTTTCTTTAATATAATGAAACAATTTTAAATGGAGGGAAGCATTGTTATACTTGTTTTGAAGTCTTCAAAGAGAGTTCTGTTCATATAGCAACCAAAGCGCAGAGATGGAAAAGCATCATGACATATGCCTTTGGTCTCAGAATTCTGAATGGAGAAATCTGAATAATGGTTAAAATAGAAAAATGATTATGACAGCCATAATTCCTTTGAAAGATGAAAATGGAAAGGGTACTGTAATGAAATATTATGAGATCTGTGTCAATGAACTTCATTTAGCTTGGATGTTCAGAAATAATGATTACCCCAAGGGGCAAGGAGTATCAACAGTAATAAAATTACTAAGTAATATCATGAAGATAAACCTGATTTGCTGAGATTAAATAGTAGATCAGGCACTTGACTACAGTTCAAGTTTTAACAAGATCTCACTCTTTACCATAAGGAAGATTAAATGTCTTAAAATCAGATACTTGAAATATAATAGTAGTAACTCCTATTAAATAACATGGTTTTCATGAATCTTGAATAAGAATACAGTTAATCTGTTGTTATGCTTAAAAGTATGTAAAAATGTCAGTGATATGTTAAATTAAATTTCACACAGATAACCGATATTTTTAAGGATTATCTTACTGTATTACTTTAAATTATTTTAAATACTAATAAATCTCAATAAGAAAGATATTTTCAAATTTTAGATATATTTCTAAAGTTTATTTATATTAAAACAATTTTCACAGACAAACAGCTAATTTATCAAAATTAATTTTATTTGATTTAGTTTACCTTTAATTCAAAAAATTAAATTTTTGAGCTCAAACTCAAAAAATTATTCTATTTATATTTTTTTCTTTTTTGAGAATAAAATGTTGTTACATAATTTCCCCTTTTTTTTCTCCCTCAAATCCTTTCATTTACCACTCCTTGCTGTCTTTCAAATACATGTACTCTTTTTAAAGTAACTGTTGTTATATGTATATAAGTGTATTTATACATATGCTCTAATATAACCTTTTCAGTCTGATGGATCTCAATAATTTCAAGGCCAACCTGGTCTACAAAGAGTTTTACGATATCCTGAGACAGGACTATCTAGTAAGATCCTGTCTCCAAAATGAAAAAAAAAAGTCAGATGAAAGAGTACTTCTTAAATTCATGGCATAAAATGATGCATGCCTGTATATCAGATACACATAGAATATACTTCAGAAAATGTCATCATATATTTTGTCATTTTTTTCTCCCTTAGAACCCTCCCTTTGCTCTGTTTTTAAATCCTTCTTTTGTCTCCCTCACTTCCTTGTAAGTTGATGGCTTCACTTCCTTTTATTAATATTGTTAAATATAATTTTTCATTAATATATGGTTTCAGGGCAGAGCACTTTGTATTGAATTCTTTAAGAGATGAAGATTATTGAACTATTTGGAAACATTTCATCCAACATAACAATTGTAAAGAATAACTAAAAAGTTGCACATAGTTCTTAGAGTTTTACTTTTAATGAAAAGCAATAGAATAGCATGTTTTAAACTGCCTTTGGAAATATAATTGAGTTTAACTTTTGCATATTATTTTTAAAATCCTTAAAGTCTTAATTTTCTCCATGTTAGTAATATCATTTATAAAAATCAATCTCAAGAAAATACTAAAGTATATCAATGTTACATAAAAAATCAACAGAAATAACCAAATTAAATAATTGCACTATGCATTTGTTTTTATGTATTAAAATATTTTGGTCACTAATAGCCATTCATATGGAAATATTTCATATTCTGTTCCTCCTGAAAAGGATACTGTGTAATTAAGTAAAATGCATACACCTCAACTGTAGTGTCTCTGCAGAGTGAATCAGAAGTCTTTACTGTTTCCAAATTGTATGCACCTTAGAATTTTTGATAAAATTAACATTGTTTTTTTTGTGTAGGAAAGAAACTATTCTTAACTCCAATATCAAGGGACAAGTGTTTAGTGTTTAATAAAGAACAGAGCCTTGTTCCTAGATGCATGCAAACTGTTATATAATCTTACTGTTTTACTTAATGTTGATGAAAATACTTGTCAGCATGTTGATGTTACCATAGACAAGCAATTGTTTATATGACTGCAAAATACAGCTAACATAAAGTAGTTTCTAACATTCCCATTATCTGTTGGAAGGGTAGTAGAATATTTTTGTCTCTCAAACATTAAACAGAGCATATTTATTTCAAATTATGCTTTTCCTGTAATGTAGAAACTGATTTTCATTAAAAAAAATCTTCCTTGAAATTTATATTATAGCATCTCATAAGTTTAGATTCTGTGCAAGTTTACCTGAAATTCCTGGCCTGTGCAGATTGAAACAGGTGTCTGTGCATTTGAAGGACCAACTGTTTCTTCCAGCCTTTATAGACTTGTAGCAGAAAGTGAAAATCTCTCCTGTTGTTCAATGTATAGGCTTTATGCGACTGTCCTCAAAATTACAAATGAGTAGGATGTAATGTGGCTTTTGTTGTGATCTCCATAGGGTCCCTGTTTTTTCTTTCTATTACCTGGGACTCATGAAGATAGTGGATTCTGTCTGGTCTCTAGGTAGACTGGTTTGTCTCTGAGACTTTAATCAATAAACTGTTACTTGGCTGTGAATCCATTTGAGCACTCTCAAACACCAGGATGCTATTAGATGTGTTAGTAGTGTGACTTATACCGGGTTTGGGAAAGAACTCTTCCTGGATCATTGGACAGACCTGTGGCCTTGGATCATGACTAAAAGGTTCTGAAATATAGGCACTAACGTCACTGATATTTGCACTGTGTACTCAAAAGCCTCTGAGCATAACTGCCCTGCAATTTGAACACTGATTTTCTCTTAAAAATATTCTTGATTCATGGGTTCTGTGATGTACCTTTGATTATTTTTCATTATTAATACTGACATGACATCCCTTATAAATCTAAGAATCACAAACAACCTTCAGATCCATTCAACTAATGTTTTATTTCACAGTCAAAATCAAAGAAGGAAAGAGCATGGCATCTAAAGTGAACAAATGCAGGAAACAGTTGGGATCAGGACAGCCTGTTGGGCAAGAGATCAACCTTTAATATCCCCTTTATTGATGTGAGTAGTTGTTTTGAGTTTATCTCTAGTAGAGATAAGATTAATGAGGTTTTTGTGAGATGAATAGTTGAATGATTGCAACTGACATGAAAATGATAGAATTTGAAGAAAATAGAACTGGGGATTAATACTTTCATTTGGTGAAGCATGTGCTTAAGTAGGAAATGTTACATTTAACAATAGTCTGGATTATGAGAAAATAATGATGAATATTGTAACTTTCCCAAATCACTTAGCAGAGAAATGACAGAATGAAAAACAAGTTTCTATGTAATACACAATGTTAATTTGAAAAAATAAAAACTTTAGATTTGTTATAAAATAGAAATCATTCTTAAGATTTATAATGATTTTATTTGCGTATTCAATAATAATGTGTTGATTGTTATTTAATATGTGGCCTACTATGAAAATATAATTTTTCACTAACAAAAATTGATTATATGAATGTGTACTAACAATTCAGTGTATCTGTGATTGTTTGAATGAGAAACAGGCTCATATATTTGAATACTAAGTCCCTGGTTGTTGCACTGTTTTAGAAGATTGTGGAATCCTTATGTGTGGTCTTGCAGGAGAAGGGATGTAACTGGAAACAGACTTTGAGAGTTTATAGCCTTCCTTCACGTCCTTTCTGTTTTGCACTTGCAGTTAAATATATAATGTCTCAGCTGATCCTGCTGTCATATTTGTCACTGTCACGCCTTCCTTCAGTCATGATAGACACTTATCTTACTGAAATATAAGGCAAAATAAACCCTTTCTTCCATATTTTGCTTCTAAGCATAATGTTATAACATAGCATCATAAAGCAGTGAATGAAGTATCACTTCCCCTTAAAAAAAAAACCTGTATATAATAGAATAATAGAGCTACACCATTAAACCATTTGGAAAAAATTAAATCTACTCCATTAGGTAATGTGTACAAGAGACTATTTGTCCTAAAGAAGATGATAAGCCAGCAATTACTGCCTTGATTTATTCACCAATTGCATCATGGTCAAAAATTCTATTCTAACATGATTTTCTCTTTAAATAAAGAATTGGGAGTAAAATAATCTACTAAAATTAGGTAGCATAACTTATAATTTATGCTTATTGAAATATGTAAATATATGAATACATGTGTAGCTGTATACATTTATATATGTGGAATTCTGAAGATCCTTCTCAATCAAGATAATGGACACATTTTTCAGAGGATATGACCAACAAACATTTTAAAATCTCAGTGTTTCTCAGCACATCACGATTCAAGTAAGTCACTCTATCAACAATAACTCATTTGCTAGTTCATTGTATCAGGTAAGCGTGTTGACTCCTTGCTCACTTTCTAGCCAGATTATAGAAATATGACTTTACTTAGTGTAAAATCTGTTCTGTCTAGTGAGTTCCTGGAAAGCAATGCTAACATTCAGTGAACAAGAACAATATCATGGCTATGAATGAGTATATTCAAAGAGGATTAATATCAGATTTCTATAATCACAGGTTTTATATTCAATCAATATAGAGTAGAATGCACTAACATGCGCTATCAGAACTAAGTAATTCTAATACAACTTTGAGGGACTTTAAGTCATAAGTTAATGTTTATGCTTCTTCATTTGAAAAATATGGATGGTAATAATTTTCATTTGGTTGAGTATGTACATCTAGGTAAAACTTGCAATAACAAGTCTTTAATTCCAACACTAGTGAAATAGAGGCAATTATATCTCTGTGAGTTCCAGACCAGCCTGATCTACAAATCGAGTCTCAGGACAGCCATGACTTTCATACAGAGAAACTCTGTCTTGAAAACATAAAAAGATACTAGTAGGATATAATGAGTAATATTATAGAATCTTATAGTAATTATTAAACTTTTCAATAATCTGCCTGCTTATTTCCTATGAGCACTTCAGATAGTCATGAGGTATTCTCAAATTCTTAGCCTTAAAGTCCATATGCTTTGGTATTTGTTGTTTAATACTAAGCAAGCTATATTCAAGATCAAACACAGAATATTGCCCATCTGCAATTGCTTGCTATATGCACAAACTGAGACTCTGTTTGATTGTCAACATATGCTACAGTAAACTCCAGTCTGTTATGGTAGTAATTTCATTGCTGGATGTTCTACAGTAGTCTGATCTGTTGTATATTTGATTAAGATAGATGTACTTTAGTCTGTTTAAACAGTCAGGATATAATATTTGGCTAATATTTTTATCATATGCCATCTGTGAGGCAGTAAGGTTGTCCAGTAACACATGAAATGTCATTGTTTTGAATAGGCATCTAATTCAAATTTAATCAGATAGAAACTGTACATTAATTAAATGCCATATAACTAATGAAAACATATTTTTGATACCTAATAGCCATATTAGAATGGAAAATGATTAGTTCAAAATTATTTGCATTACACATCCTCATGCATGCATGTATGCAAAGCAATGAAGTAGAGTCTTGATGCATGTAAATAGAAGTAAAAAAATTGTCACACTGATACTAAAGAAATAGGCAAATCTGTGTGTGTGTGTGTGTGTGTGTGTGTGTGTGTGTGTGTGTGTGTGTACATGTGTATGAGAAGAATTCTGATATCTGGATCTCCTTGACCCCTTGGTGTACTGTCATAAAACAGAGCATTGTTCTTGTCACAGTTGGGCATAAATTTAAATATCCCTATTCCCACTGCAACAAATGGCTCCATATATGCAAACTCAGAGCAGTGTTAACTACCAGAACAATTGTAAAATCATATGAAAGCAAACTCAAGCAGATGTTTTGGAAACAAAACAACTTGCTGAAATTTAGATTCCCTCTCTTAAGAAAATCCACAGAAATGAATCAGCTGCTTTCTCCAACCTTCTTCATCTCTCAGTTTTCAAATTTCCACTGAAAATCCAAATTTATTTTCATTCTGGCTACAAGTCACCACAGCACTCCTTCCATCTGAATTCAAAATAATTGAGTATATACAATCCCATTCTTATGATTTAGGGCATTGTATCTAGTCTCTTTGTAGCCCACATTAACCTCAAACCATCTCTCCCCGCCCTCTTTCTTTACCTTCCAAAAATTGGAATGAGAAGTGAGCATCAACACATCCAGTTATGCATTTCCTTTTGAGCAGTACGATTCCCTCTTCCCTGAGGATATTCTCATACTTTACACTATCACCAAAGTTTGTTCATACGAGAGGAAAGCTTTTACATGTTATTTTCTTATCACTTCTATCAACAGAACTGATTGCTTCCTCTTTCTATGCTGGTGTTTTTCCTTTGGAATAATGAGAAATCAAAGGATGGGGTTAAGGATTGGATGAACTCTAGACAGAATCCATTCTATCTCATTTCTTAGAGTAGATCCAGTTTATTCTTTTGCCAAAGCATTCTGTGCTTTCATAGGGCACTAGGTAAAAGGCATCCTTGAGGCTATTAGCTTCTCATCCTTTTCCTGTGAACCGTCAGGAACCCTACCTGCTCCATATTTGTGAATTATTATCTGCAGTGACTGGTACACTTCACAACTATAATTTAGGCACACTTATAAAATTCAATATTGTCCCAAACTTTAGGAGTGATTTTATTTTTTCATTTGTTTATTAATTTCATAAAAAATAATAGTTAGATATTAGCTGTATGGTAAGATGAATAAATACATTAGGTAATGATATCATGTTTCTAATCAATCACCCATTTGTTTTCACTATTATCAAAGTCACACAATAACTAGATGGTTCATACATTTTTGTGTGCTTTTCGGTTTGATTCTGCTTGGTTTTGGTGCTGCAAATGAATATCATCAAGGCAGTATATAGATTTGAGGCAAATGTTGTACAACTCAACCTGAATTCAATGCTTTTTAAGCCGATTAGATGTTCACATTTCTGTGCCTATTTTGATGATTAAATTAACAAATTTCTCCCTTTGTGGTTCAGCTTTATGAAAATCTCTTCACTTGCATATGGGCTTTTGGCAGTACTTCTCTGCATTGTGTGTGTTTTTCTGTCTCTGTGTGTATGTCTATCTGTCTTTATCTGTGCAGATCTGCGTGTTTAAGTGTTTTAATTTTATTAGAAAATTATTATCTAACTTCTCATATTTCTATATTATTTTAAAATTAGGATATCACTATTTATACACTCTTTTTTAACATTTATTTATTGCTTCAAGTTACAGCCCCCTCTCTCCACCCTTCTTGGCTCCACCCTCCCACCCTCTACCCTCCTCCCACCTATCCTACTCTTCCATTGTGAGGGATCCCCACATATCAGCCCATCTCAGTTCATCTGTCAAATGAGGGCTAATAGCTTCCTCTTGCACTTGGGGCCTGCACTCTTTCTTGATAATGTTTGAAAATAAATACAAGGCTGAAAGACTCAAGACAACATGGTTTATGGAAGGTTTCATTACTGGCACTGGCATATATACATGGAGTTTATTATTAACTGTTCTATAAAAAGGGACAATAATAATATTCTATGAAAAATATTTCATAGTGAGAGTGGTCTGAAGTTCTCTTTCTTTGTTGGGTCTTTGTGTGGTTTAGGAATCAGGGTGACTGTGGCCTCATAGAATGAGTTTGGCACTGTTCCTTCTGATTCTATTTTGTGGAATAGTTTGAAGAGTATTGGTATTAACTCTTCTTTGAAGGTCTGGTAGAATTCTGTGCTGAAACCATCTGGCCCTGGGCTTTTTTTTTTTTTTTTAGGAGATTTTAATGACTGTTTCTATTTCCTTAAGGGTTATAGGGCTGTTTAATCTGTTATCCTGATCTTGATTTAACTTTGGAAGGTGGAATCTATCAAGAAAATTGTCCATTTTGCTTAGGTTTTCAAATTTAGTGGAGTATGGATTTTTAACCTAGACTCAGAAGGATGCACATGGCATCTATTCACTTACAGTCAGATTTTAGCCATACATAGAGTACAAGATAACTATACTACAACCAATGCACCAAAGGGAACATGAACATAGACTTTGTTTCCTGCCAATGATACACTTTGCCCTGGTGGTGCTTCCTTGCAAGCCCCAGTGTATGAGGAGGCTCTTGGCCCTCATCTGACTGCTGAACTGGGGCAGAGGACTGTTATGTAGCAACACTCCACTCCAGAGGACTTGGATGGAAGGGATAGGGAGTAGAGGGTGGGAGAGCGGGACTGGGAGGGGTATAAAGAGGACACTGTGATGGAGATGTAACCTGAAGTAATAAATAAATATTAAAAAATAAAATAAAATTAAGAAAAATATTTCATAATCTTTGAAAGAAAAATATATAAAACATTATTTAAATTGACATATTAACTTATAAATAAAAAGATTTTGAAGATATAGTCCATCAAGTTGGGCATCAAGGAATCCAGTCTTAACACTTGTGCTCACAGAATGTCTTTTGGATGCTAGTGATATTGGCAGTCTTTTGTATCTGGCATTGTAGAATACTCTGCAGAATACCACACATTTGGGCTAATAATTTCACCCTTGAATTATTCTAAAATTTTGGAAAATTCCATTTGCTCTCAAAGGTGTATTTACAAATTCAGTTTTTTCCTGTGACTTTATACTTTTAAACAACAATTCTTTACATTTGTTAATTTCATTTATTACTTATCTAATTTAATACTGTTAGTATTAAATTAATTTATACCTGTTGGAATCCACAACTGAAAAATAAATTATGACAGTGTCAGAATTATAACCTCCAAAAATGACTAATCTTTTCAACACAAAACACGTTAAGTGGATGACTATTAATGCAATGCTTTCTAATTTTGGAATTTTTCAAATAGAGATAAAGCATGATTATGGATTTTAAAGGGAAAAACTTCAGTCCTTTCTGCAGACAGGAGAATGCCCTGTGACAAAAACCACACAAACTCAAGACATTTGTCTGTAGACAGTGTGTAGTACAGGCACTAAAATATAGTATATGTAGGAATTTTAATGTCATAAATACGATGCTTTATCTTTTTAAGAGTTTTAAAATTTTATGTATATGTGTATATGTATCTTTTATTTTATTTGATGTATATATGTGTGTATCTATACATGTGTGTGCTGTGTGTGTGTGCCGAAGCCTATGGAAGCCAGAAAAGGGTGTAAGGTCCACTGGGGCAGGAGTTCGCTTGGAGGTTGTGAGCTCCTTGGTAAAAGTGTGAGTAATGGAACCTGGGCTCTCTGCTCGAGAAGAAGGCACTTCAGTTATGCTCTGAGTGATGCCTCCAACTTCAACACTCTCCAATTTTAAGTAATATTTTATTTCTGTGCAGTTCTTTTCTAATCAAGTATTCATCATGGCTCACTCACTTAGTAAACCTATATATGTTACATCAAATCTTGATATTCTTTATTCTTCTGTATTTTGCTTATAAATAATCATTACTGATATTATCTCTAAGTTTTATTTTTTCACTTTCCATGTTTTGTATGTCATTTAATAAATTGTATTTTATTTAAAATGTGAATTGAATGGAAGTGATACTACATTTTATAAACTGTGAAGTTCTAAAATATCACTTACTTAGAGAAAAATTTTTATAGGCGAATAATTTTATAAATATTCTCACTTCATTGTGTTTTTCCTGTCACTTATTAGTAAATGTACTCCATCTTGATGCATATCCTTCACACTCATTTGCTGTCTTATTCTTATGTATGCCTGGTACATGTGGAACAAGATATAGTAAGAATGTTAGATATAAGGTAAAATGGCAGTTTCTAATGAACAATTAGACCAGTGGTTCTCAACTTGTGGGTCACGACCCTTTATGGATCCAATGACTATTTTACAGGGGTCACCTAAGACCATTGGAAAATACACATATTTACAGTACAATTCACAACAGTAACAAAATTACAATTATGAAGTAGCAACAAAATAATTTTATGGTTGGGGTCACCACAACCTGAGACACTGTAATAAGGGGTCATAGCATTACGAAGGTTGAGAACCACTAATTTAGGCCAGTCCTAATTGCTGTGTGCTGAGTATGCATTGTGAGCAAGGTTTAAGGTGCCCAGGATTAGTAAATCTGAAGCAACATAACAACCTGTCAGTACGTGGGTCCTTTAGAAAAGTGGTGACTCCCATGTACTATTTTTTACTTTTCAATACATTTTGGAGATTTTACTTCATGCATTATATTCAATCCTCTGTTTCTTGTTATCAAATTCTCTTTGCATATTAGAGCCAGGCAAAGCCAGAAAGGGACAGCTTGCCTTCAGGAAATTTATTTTAGGTTATGTGACTCCCTTGAAATATTTAACAAGAGTCTGTCACACAAAGCCCAGTTAGATTATTCAAGTCATCAGCTATGAAATTAGAGTATTCAAAGTTCTCAGTTCCCCTAAGAGGTCATCTCCTTCCACAGGGCTTACTCTAAAGCATGAACACACCTCAGGGTCTAAACTGATTGGCTTGGTCAGATCAACAGAGCACATATCAGAGGTAGGATTGTTAATTAATTGTTTGTTAATAAGAATGTGTTTTTGTTATGTTCTTTCTCTTACATTGTCCTTCTCACAAAACAATGCAGTATGTCAAAGGCAAAATTATAAAAATCATTCTATATTTTCTGATGTGTTATCTATCTACATGGGTATTTAGATAAGTTCCACATTGCTGCATTTAATTAAGTTCAGTTGGGCAGACATTTTTCAATTAAATAATGAACATACCTTTCTTTGCTTCTATTATTAATTTGGTCTATTTCTTGACATTCTGTCATGGCGTAAGTTTTCCATTTTCAATAAAGTTTAAACTACCTTCAAAAGTGATGTTTTAAATTACCCCACTAATAATGGGAAATCTCATATATTTTGATTATTCCTTATAACATTTTGAATAATATGAAAGTTTCTAAACAATTTTCATGAACAGCCCCATGTTGAGTCTTAGTTCCAGAGCTTTAATTGGTTCCTCCATCTTCCCCAAACCCTACAGTCTCATTTACTTCAATTGACAGCAAAACATTTGCTCTCCCATGACACTCCCATGGCATGATGGGTTGCAGTTCAGGCTCTAAGACCAGCAATCAGTACACGGGACCTCATGAAACTGAGAAGCTTCGGTAAGGCAAAGGACACTGTCATTACAACAAAACGGCAGCCTACAGATTGAGAAAATAGCTTTAGCAACCCCACTTCTGACAGAGGGCTAATAACCATAATTTATAAAGAACTCAAGAAACTAAACACCAAGAAACCAAATAATCCAATCAAAAAAATGGGAAGCAAAGCTAAACTGGGAATTCACAAAGGAGGATTCTCTAGTGGCTGTGAGACATTTGAATAAATGCTCAATATCCTTAATCATCAGAGAAATGCAAGTCAAGAGGACTCTGAGATTCAATCTCACACCTGTCAGAATGGGTAAGATCAGAAACTCAAATGACAGCAATTGCTGACAAGGTTTCAGAGAAAGGGGAACACTCCCTCATTGCTTGTGGGAGTGCAAACTTGTACAACCACTAAGGAAATCAGTCTGGCGATATCCTAGAAAACTTGGAATAGCCCTACCTCAAGACCAAGCCATACCACTTGTGGGTATCCACCCAAATGATTCCTCACAAACCACAAGGACAGATCCTCATCTATGTTCATAGAAGCCTTATTTGTAATTGCTAGAAACTGGAAACAACCCAGATGTCCCTCAACCAACAAATGGATTAAAATTTTTTGGTACATTTACACAATGCAATACTAATCAGCCATCAGAAATCCAATTCACAGCCAAATGGATGGATCTAGAACAGCTCATCCTGAGTGAACTAACCCAGACTCAGAAAGATGCACATGACATCTACTGACTTTTATTTGGATTTTAGCCATATAGTGAATGATAACTATCCTACAACCAACACATCAAAAGGATCAGGAACATAGACTTTTTTACCTATTAATGGGACAATTTTCCCTAGGGGTGCTACGATGTAGGTCCCCAGTGCAAGAGGAAACTCTTAGCTCTCATATGACCAATGAACTGAGAGGGGTTGACATGTAAAGACACTCCACATCAGAGGAGTGGGATGGGTGGGAGAGGGAGGAGAGGGTGGGAGGGTAGAACAGGGAGGGGTGGAAAGAAGGTACTATGATGGAGATGTAACTTGAAGTAATAAATAAACATTAATTTAAAAAAAATAGAGCAAAGTTGGTCATACAGAGCCCTAGCTTTGATGCTTGTCTGCTGTGCCACAGTGCTGCATCCTTACTTGTACTACCATGGCAAAGTCTTCACTGAGGGCTACTCTACTGTACAATCAGGTAAGATTTCCAGTTTAAACACAATGATCATAGTATACCAATTTAAGTGAAAGACTCGATATACTTTTTTAAAAACATGCAAGTATGGTAACATATCTTGGTTTCTATCTGCATTTGAGCACTCTGGGGATGAAGACTAGGGGATCAAGGCCAACTGCCTTAGTTAGGATAGTGCTACGAGAGACAGTATGACCATGGTAACTCTTATAAAGGAAAACATTTCATTGGATCTGGCTTACAGTTCAGAGGTTCTGTCCATTATCTCATGGTAGAAAACATGGTGGCACACAGGCAAACATGGTGCTCGAGAGGTAGCAGAGAATTCTACATATGGATGAGCAAACAGAAAGAGAATATGATACAGTGTGCCTGGCTTGAGCATGTGAGACCTCAAAGCTCCCCCGCCCCCCGCAACTGACACACCTACTCCAAAAAATACACACATACTCCAACAAAGGGACACATCCTTATAGCACCAGTCCCTATGGGCCTATGGGGGGCATTTTCATTCAAACCACCACACCAATCTTGGCTTTCTAGTGAGTTCAAGGCCAGCACGGGTTTCTTAAGAGACAATCTTAAATAAATAAATCAGTACAACTTATGAGAGATGAAAAAAATTAAAATACGCTTCTCAAGTTACCATTGAAGTAGCTATTCTTTTTTTACCTAATAGATCAAGATTTATGCACTGATTAATTGGATCTGTTGAAAATTTTTGGTATTTGCTACCTCAGTTCTTTATATATTATAGCTTTAAACCCCCTATCAGATAAAGGGTTCTCACAGATTATCTCTTATTCTATATTGAGCCTCTTTTCTCTAATAATTATTTTCTTCACTGTGTAGAGGATTTATTTTCTTCAAATCCCAACTTTCATTTTTATTCCCATTTACTCAGTCTTTGGAGGCCTCTTCACAAAGTTTGTCTGACATGTTCCTCCACTGAAGATTTGCATTTTCTTATACCCATTAAAAGAAATCAAACAAATGAATGGCAATAACATTTTCTAAAGAATACCTCAATCTAAAGAAAGGAAGTTATAACTTTTTCAGTACAGCTATAGCTTTGCTTAAACTCTGTTCCTCTTCTGCTAATGTTATAGACTTACACTTTTATTAGAGGGATCAATTAAAACCTGGCGATCTTACATCCCATTCCTTAGCAACTCCTAAGCTTTATAGCATTGTTTCCTGATTCTATAAAACACCCGCAAGTTGACTCTTCTTCTCAGTGTCTGAAACTATACAGCTTCTCAACTGTGATTTTCAAGTTAACTAATATCTTAAAGAGAATATAATTTTAAATATTTAACTTTCAAGGGAATCATGTATTGTCCTTCCTCTAAAGGAAATTGCCTCATATATTCTCACTACTACAGAATTTCCCTGTTATCAAAATATCAAGATATTATGAATGACTGATATAGGTTTTTCTGTAGGAAGTATGTCTGTCACTCTCAGTAGGAAGAAACTGTGCCTGTGTGTGTGATGTGGAAGTTAAATGACTTTGGAGCAAAAGGACATGTACTCACAAAAAATCAGAAAATATGGGCTTATTAGTGGTAAATTTATGTATACAACATATGATTTTTATATTATGATTTCTCTTAATGTCCTTTCTACTTCTATTTTACTCTACTTATATTTTGCTACATGCATCTTGTAAATAAAGCCAGAGTTTTTATTTCCCCTGACTATATTTTTGGAGAAAGTATTTTTAAAGCTCATTTCAAACACACCCCAACGATAAACAACAAATATTTACTTTAAGTCAAATTGTCTCCACTATATAACTATTTGTTTTACATCCTCTAAGGTAGAAAGGGAACAACAATTCTAATAATCTTTCTGAGGACTCAATTCAGCCAGTGCATTATTTCCATTCTTTATTGAAATGTCCTTGAAATGGACAATGAATACATGACATTGGACATTCTAAATCTTATGTATCTAAGTCTGATCTGAAAAGAAAAAAATCCTTAGTCATGAGGAACAAATTTGTATGGCCACTCACTAACCAAACACCAACTTCTAATTTCCTTTCTTTCCAGAATTCAATAACTAGAAAATGGAACAATTGATTGTAGGGAAGCTATGAAGACAGAGAAGCCACCAAGAATCCAGTAAACATCGAATACTTGAGGCTAAACTTTGTTTTTGTGTTTGTTTCTATCACAGATACCTTTCTTTTTCTGTACATAGCCTACTAGAGTTGAAAACAAAGTACCCTTGTTTCTTTCAGTATTGTATTACAGAGAAAGTAATATACCCTGCTAGGTAATGAATGGGAACCAATCTTAATAGGAACATTAGAATTTATGTCCTTAGATCTCAGCAAGAATTTTGAAGAGATCACTTTTTTCTTTTCAGAATATAGACAATTCCAGTAATTACAATGAAATACAATGTATTGATCGCAAATTTTGGAGTGTAGAAAGATCATTAAAAAATTGAACCCCCTTCATAACTTGTGCTGTGCAAGTAGATCAGTACCAAACATGGTAGCATGAGTGGCAGGAGTCTTCATGGTACCATGATACCAGCAGCTGTGGTAGCACCTGGGGCTATTAAATATATGCTCTTTGTGTGTGTGTGTGTGTGTGTGTGTGTGTGTGTGTGTGTGTGTGTGTCTGTAAATATGTTAATATATATGCACACATAAGTATCTTCTACATCTCAAATTATTTTCTTTCCATAGGCAGTTTGTTTCAGCTGCCACTACTAAAGGTGAATAAACTAGAGATTAAATTAGAAAAGTTAAACTAAATTTTCCAGGCTAATATTCACTCAATAAATATCTAAATGTGAAAAACCATAAAGATAAATATCCATATTTCTTTACCCCAATATATTGAAGCTTCAGGTTCCATATTTTACTTGGGATTTTACTGTTTTACAATTTTCATAAAAGTTGCTCTTTCTTACATATTATATTTTTCTCATTCTAGCTCTAACTGAATTATTAATTTCCCTAGACCTTCATCTGGAATGAGTTCAGCTCTTTTCAAACCCTGACTTTAAGTTAGCAATAGTTGGGGCTGATGGCCCTGTTGACCCTCATATAAGTGGAAAGCTGCTATTTCTCATCATCTCTCATGTTTGTAACCATGAGTACAACCTCAGGTTAAGCAAAGACTCAGTGATCCCCAAGGTCTGTCTTAGCATTTTTATATGATGAGACATTTGTGAGATGTGCTCAAGCTAGGTATTTATAACAAAATAATTCTTTCAGGGTGTAATTTAATAAAATCAACTAACAATTATAGAACATAGAATACATACAAGAGGAATCATAATAATACTTCTTGGTTGGAATAAGAAAATACAAGAAGCTCCAATATTCTACAAAAACAAAACAAGAAGCAAACAAACAAAACTCCACAAATGCATTATGAAAACAGAATAGGTTGCGTAGAGCCTCAGAGTTTGGACATAAACTTTTGAATGATTCTGAAAGGCAAAAATATATTGAGACCATCAGGGATTAAATGATTTATGAAAAACAACACATATTAGAAAGACTCAGAAAAATGTAGTCCAAATTTGTAAAATGAATATGTGGTATAGCCAATTTTGAGAAACTGTCTCTACTCAGTGTATCAAATCCTTTGTAACATGGATTCTTTTAAGAATATATTATTAATTCCTTGAGAATTTTTTTTAAAGAAGTAAGGGTTTATTTTGGCTGACAGTTTGGTAGCACAGTTCGTCCTGGCAGAAACAGCATATCTGTGGGAGGGATGTGGCTGGTCACACTGCATCTGCAGTCAGCTTCTCTGTTTTGTTCACCCTGGAATCTCAGCCCATTGATGGTGTTGCCTAAATTCAGGCTAAGTCTTCCCTATTCATAGACAAATTCTCAAACTGTGTTTCCATGGTAATTCTACACCATACAATGAAACTTAACCATACAGGGGATAATAGGAAGTGCAAATTACCCTTTTGTTAAGAACTGGAGGAACTGAAGAGCTATTAGTTTGACTGCACAGCATCCTTTTCTCTTTACTGTGCAGGACTTCATTGTCCCACTTGTGAGTCCTCCTTCCCCATTCTATATGGTCCTGTAGTTGCTATTTCCCTGACCTCAAACTCACCATAATGTGTGCTCATGACTTAAAATGAGATGATCCTGGGATCTCAAGTCTTTTTTTTTTTTTTTTTTTTTTTTTACTTATAGGAGTTTAATTTAAACAAATGCATTACTCTCTAGTGGAACACAATCTAACAGTATCACTATATAGTTGTTCTTTTTATATTATTTTTTGTTTTTCCTTCTAATAGTTCTTTTTTTCCTTTATTTTTTTATTTCTTCAAGTTACATCTCAATCGCAGTCCCCTCCCTATTCCCGCTCCAGTCCCACCCTCCCACCCTTAACCCCCATCCTCTTCCCTTTTTTTTTTCTTTTAAGTTTAAGGTATATCTTATTTCCCCCTACAGTTTCTCCTTTCAGTCCAACAAATGGCTCTTTCTCTTATAAAAATGAATACAATACAGCAACAGAGGTAATTAGGCCACAGTTATGAGGGTTACATGGCTTAACGTACATTCCTAATGACCAGTCCATATGTATTTGGTACCTGACTTTAACATTCCACTATCTAACCATCTCCATGAGTTTAAAGTTCTATATCTGACTCAACATTCATACTAATTGCAACACAATTTTAAAAGCATCTTCTTAGATGTATAACACTCTCTTGACTCCTAAACAACTCAAACTTTAATTATGAGACTTTATCTATCTGTTCTTCAATCACCTCAGACCTGAAAGGGATAAATATATCTGATTTTATAGGAAGTACAGGGTCTGCAGCTTCCCAAACTAAGAAATGACATACCAGTGGCTGCCTGGACAGTTCCCATTTTCTCTCCATACATTACAGCATCGCTCTTCAGTCGTTTGGCTCCACTTTTCTGACAGACATTGATTGTACAGCAGGAATTATGAAGGATTTACCAACCCTGTCTTGGCAGAGCTAGGCTGTCGACTTACCTGCTTCCAGGTTTTGTCCTTTTTGGACAGCATTCTGTCTAGAGTTGGAGCAAGGGGCTTTTCCTACCAAGAGATAGGCTTGCGACTAATTCAATCATCTCCCACTGGAGATTCTTCGATGCTCATCTTCTAATTGGAGGAGAATAGGGGGTGCTGTCAGGAGTTGATATGTCTTGACATAAAAAAATCTAAAGTTACGAAAACATCTTTGAATGCCATATTCTGCAGATCTCTTGAGGTTTTTGAAGAGGCCCTATCTATCTCTTATATTAGGGTAAGCAGATGTTGCTTGTCTCGTAGCAGGTTTATTTCTGATTAGCTTAGCAAGTAGCTATAATAGGCTGTCATAGTACCTAACAGAATGACTAGCTTGCATAACCATTAGTTTGCATTTCTTAATTATCCTAAACAGTTCATGACAGTTAGTAGTAAAAGGCCGAAACATCACATTTCATTTTTTTTCTTTACCTCCTAACCCTTCCATCCCATTTCTCTGGGGTGATGTGTCCTTATATAACAGTCCCTCATCTCAGTTGAGAGGTCGTATGAGGGCCAAGAGCCTCTTCATTCATTGGGGATCTATGAAGCAGTACCATCAGTGAAAAGTGTCTCGTTGTCTGGGAGAGAGAACTACTAAACAAACAAATTAATAAGCATACAATAGATAAAAAAGACTAAAAGATAGAAAAAAAATATAACTAATATAAAAAATAAAAATTAAAAATAAGAAGTCTATGTACAAGTTCCCTTTGGTGTGTTAGTTGTAGTATTGATACCTTCTACTATATAGCTAAAATCCTACTATAAGTGAGTAGATGTCATATGTGTCCTTCTGAGTCTGGGTTAGTTCACTCAGGATGAGCTTTTCTAGTTCCATCCATTTGGCTGCAAATTGCATAATTTCATTGTTTCTGATAGCTGAATAATATTCCATTGTGTAGATGTACCACAGATTTTTAACCCATTCTTCGGTTGAGGGACATCTGGGTTGTTTCCAGTTTCTAGCTATTACAAATAAGGCTGCTATAAACATAGATGAGGAAACTTCCTTATGATTCCATGAAGAGGCATTTGGGTGTATACCCAGAAGTGGTATGGCTGGGTCCTGAGGCAGAGTTATTCCAAGTTTTCTAAGATATCGCCAGACTGACCTCCATAGTGGTTGCACAAGCCTGCATTCCCACCAGCAATGGAGTAGGGTACCCCTTTCTCCACACCCTCGCCAACATGTACTGTCATTTGAGTTTTTGATCCTAGCCATTCTGACAGGTGTGAGATGGAATCTCAGAGTCGTCTTGAGTTGCATTTCTCTGATGATTAAGGATGTTGAGCATTACATCCGCGCCGGCCGCCACCATCTTGGATCCCCTATTCCTTGAGAATTTTATACAATATATTTTGGGCAGATTCACTTTCTCCCCATCTCTTTCTATATTTATTGCCATCTCTCTACCCACCTATTTCATGTTCAAATTTTATAAAAAAAAACATCAAAATTAATTTGTATTATTCACTACTCTTGTATGAAAGAATTGCCCTACAGTGTGGCTGAACTATCAGGGATCACAGCATTAGTAGTTCAATAATTCATATGTACATAACAACTTCATATGTACACCGACTTTTGGATCTGGAAAACAGTGAATCTTAAAGCAATTCACCACTTCTGGCAATTTTAGTGCATTGTGGGAAGGGATGTGATATAGAAATCCAATTTAGGTCTAACTATTTTCACAATTATTTTTTCTCTATACATAAACCAGTTATGGGTCTGATAACTGCCTTCCAATCTCAGAAGACTTTTCTCTAATGAAGGTTGTGAGATGCCTTCCTCTAATAGTATTGTGTTGTATTTTATATATTTATGTAGCTGCTACCAAACAGAATCCAATGATTTATGAAAAACACACATATTAGAAAGTCTCAGAAAAATGTAGTCCAAATTTGTAAAATGAATATATGGTATACCCAATGCTGAGAAACTGTATCAAGTCCTTTGTAACATGGATTCTTTTAAGAGTATGAAAATAAATCAGTAGGAGTCATCTTCATACTATGCCCATGTTGCAGAATAATTGTAGTAGGTTTTCACCTAGAACCTATGACCTATCTAACCACAGATTCTTGGGTCCCGTAATGTTGCCAGGTATGGGTTCTACTTCATGGAGTAGGACTTTGATCCAAAAGCAGTTGATTATGTCTGTAATGCTCATGTTACTATCATACCAATGACAATGTCTTACCATAGGTCACTAAGTGAGACTGATGATTACTTTTCTCCTCCCATTTCATGCATCGCATATTCTAGAACTATGAAAGTTAGGCAATAGAGATGAAGCTTGTAAGTCATTACCTATTGTTGGTTTATCTTTAGCAACAGAGTCTTACCATCAAGTTCTGGAAGCTGAGCAAGAATAATGGCAATAGCCTGTAATGATGAGGATCTATAGGAGTCCATTGGCCAACCCTCAAAAAGAGATAACACTCATTATAGCATAATAAAGGTGCCAAGGGTATGTTTTTTAAGGAAGTGTTGGTAGTTAATATTAACTATTTCATATGTTTCCCAGGAAGCAATTGTGATTATATAACTATATATGCTTAATTCATTGTTAAAGAGTCATGCAAGTCACTTTTTAATTGGCAGCATTGACAAATTCATGCAAATATACCTTGACCTCTCATTTAAATGCATAATCTGCAGATGGTGTTTACCTCTCACTTATTGCTAAAATTAGTTTTAAATATTCAATGCTGATGAACAACTCTTTCTACTACAGAAGAGAAATAGTTGAGCATCAGAGAGTGTCATTCTTCTGCTCAGCTTTGTAAAAAGAAATATTGGTCAAGGTACTGAATTTTGTAAATGTTATCTGACTACAGTTTCTAAACTCTCCCCCAAACATTGATAGCAATAGTGACAGTAGAGTAGAAATTTTAAAGGTATTTGTCACTAGAGGTCCAGCCCCTTCAAGAAAACTTCATTTAACTAAAGGACCACAATAGAAGGTAAAGCAAATAATTATTTAGTAATGGTGATATTTTGTAACAAAAAGAAACAAAGGGTTTAAAAAGAAAGTATTCAATGGCCTTATCATTCCAAAAGCCCAAAGGAGACTCAGTGGGTCAGGAGGAAGACTTCTCTGATTACAGAAACCATCTGTATTTATACAATTATTTATTTATGCAATTGAATAACTGGATATTTATGAACCATTTATTCTTACATTACTAGCTAAATTATTTTGCCTGATTTTATTCTTATTTTTTGCTTGTTTGTTTATTTATTACTTCAAGTTACATCTCCATCACAGTGCCCTCCTTCCACCCCTCCCAGTGCCACCCTCCCACCCTCTCCTACCTCTCCTACCACCCCACTCTTCCGATGTGGACTGTCCCTACAAATCAACCCCTCTCATTTCAACAGTCATATGAGGGCTAAGAGCATCCCCTTGCACTGGGGGCCTAAATGGTAGTACTACTAGGGCAAACTGTTCCATTAATAGGTTAAAAAAAAAAGGCTACATTCCTGATCCTTTTTGTGTGTTGATTGTAGGATAGTTATCCTGTACTATATGGGTAAAAATCCAATTATAAGTGAGTAGGGCCATGTGTATCTTTCTGAGTATGGGTTAGCTCACTCAGAATGAGCTTTTACTAGTTCCATCCATTTGGCTGTGAATTGCATGATTCCCTTAGCTCTGCTAGCTGAGTAGTATTTCATTGTGTAAATGTACGACAATTTTTTTTATCCATTCATTGGTTGAGGGACATCTGGCTGTTTCCAGTTTCTAGCTATTACAAATAAGGCTGCTATGAACATAGATGAGGACATGTCCTTGTTGTTTGGTGAGGAAAATTTGGGTTGATACCCACAAGTTGTATGGCTGGGTCTTTAGGTAGGGCTGTTCCAAGTTTTCTTAGATATCGCCAGACTGATTTTCATAGTGGTTGTATAAGTTTTCACTCCCACCAGCAATGGAGGAGTGTTCCCATTTCTTCATAACCTCTCCAACATGTGCTGTCATTTGAGTTTCTTTATTATAAGGTTTATTTATTACATCAAGTTACATCTCCATCATAGTGCCCTCTTTCCACCCTACCCATTCCACCCTCCCACCCTCTCCTCATTCTCCCATCAATCCTACTCCTCCAATATGGAGTGTCCCTACAAATCAACCCCTCTAAGTTCAACAGTCTTATGAGGGCTAAGAGCTTCCTTTTTCACTGTGGGCCTATATGGTAGCACCCCTAGGGCAAATTGTCCCATTTATAGGTAACAAAATCTATATTTTTGGTGTGTTGGTTGTAGGACAGTTATCCTGTACTATATGGATAAAATCCAATTATAAATGAGTAGATGCCATGTGCATCTTCCTGCATTTGAGTTAGCTCACTCAGGATGAGCTTTGCTAGTTTCATCCATTTGGCTGCAAATTTCGTGATTTCCTTGTTTCTGATAGCTGAGTAGTATTCCATTGTGTAAATGTACCACACTTTTTTATTTATTCCTCAGTTAAGGGACATCTGGGTTTTTCCAGTTTCTAGCTATAACAAATAAGGCTGCTAAGAACATAGATGAGGATATGTCCTTGTGGTTTGGTGAGGAATCATTTGCGTGAATTCCCAGAAATGGTATGGCTGGGTCTTGAGGTAGGGCTATTCCAAGTTTTCTAATAAGTCGCCAGACTGATTTGCATAGTGGTTGTACAAGTGTGCACTCCCACCAGCAATGGAGAAGTGTTCCCCTTTCTCTGCAACCTCACCAGCAATTTCTGTCATTTTAGTTTTTGATCTTAGCCATTCTGACAGGTGTGAGATGGAATCTCCGAGTTTTCTTGAGTTGTATTCCTCTGATGATTAAGAATGTTAAGTATTTCTTCAAATGTCTCACTGTTATTAGAGATTCCTCCTTTGTGAATTCTCGGTTTAGCTCTGTTTTCCATTATTTGATTGGATTATTTGGTCTCTTGGTGTTTAACATTCTTTATGAAAGTTCAAAAGTATCAGTTCAAAAGAATAAAAGGTGACAAATCATCTCATCAATCAGACTCTGTTGGTACTAGGATTGTTAAAATTTAGTTAAAGCTCTGTGTTGGGAGTTAGAAAAACAAGGTGTAGTGATAAGAGAGAACATTTTTATTGCTCATTAGAAAATGGATCTGTCTGTTGTTCCCATCTCTTTGTTGACACAAATATTGTTTTCTTTCCCTATGACTATATAAATCTTTGCTTCTCTGTTCATTAATTCACTTTCTACTGATTAACAACAGGAGCAACACACCTCCCACCTTGGAACTTTCAATAAATAATTAAAGCAACCAGATGACTGGGGTTCATCTTCACCCCAGAGAAAGGAGACATTTTCAGGGCAAGGAAGTTATATGATTATTTCTGAAGCTTTTTTCCTTTGTCTTGTAGAGGTGTGAACTTCCTCTTCTCTCGGATAGGATTCCCTAAGCTTTCAGATTTAACGTTTTCTTGAGAAACATGTATGGAGGTACCTTGGGGAACAATACTGATCTTCTCATATGCCTTGGTTTTAGGTTTCAGCCATAAAGTTTGAGCAGATACATATGTCTCCAAAGTATCTAATTTGTGAGTAAGAGACTCTGAGAATAATTCTCTACTCCTCTCTTTTGTCACATCAGAACAATGTTTATCTGGATGATGGGTTCCCAGGTAACAAACAGATTGGTAAGACAGTATGTGATTTCTCTGTGAACATTTCCAAAACAGTCCATTCTCCATCCATGCCATTCTGCTTATAAAAACTTGAAGCAATGATTGTACAGGCTTAATTAGTATATACCCTGTGCTAAATCCAAATCCAGGCCATAAGCAACCACTCACTACATTTCCATCTCTAAAATGTCAATAGACACTGAATAATAATGGAATAAATGATGAGGAGCCATATTGAGAAATTTCCTTCATTATGTACAAAATGGAATCACTGCCTTTGGTTGTTTTTATGTTTTTATTCATGAACACATGAACACCAAAATGCACTTATAAATTTCCAGAATAATAATCATAAGGCTAAAATGATTGCTAGTGATTTTGCTTAGAAATAGAACTGCACTTCAGTGTTTCTAAAGGGAAATTGTAGCCACTGACATCTGTGCTGAAAAATTTAAAGCAACTGCAATATGCACATACTTTTCTTTTGCAATGTGCCGTGATGCCTTGCAGTCCTTTTAAAACTAGCAGATACAAGCTAGGACGTGAACAACACTGTGTTTTAGTCTTGGGTTTGGTTGAATCAAAATAGAGGCTTATTCCACACTTCAGGAAATGGCACCTTTCTCTTCCCTGCTATAGATCTCAGCAGCACTAACATTCGCAAAGTAGAACAGCCTAGGGATGTCAGAATGCCCTCTGGATGCATCAACATCTCACTGTTGCCCTGAGTACTCTGCTTATATTTTTGGCTAAACTTTGATATGCTTTTCTTGCAAAATATGTCATTATCTCCACATACATACTCATTTTCTCGAATTAAGTGGGTGGAGATAATATGGGAAGAATGAAGATAAAGACAGGCTATTTTCTTAATTTTGTTTGAGAGTCATCCTCTCAGATTATGTGATGGTACAAACAACTTCACTCTTTCCTTTAGATAAATAACTCAGGTTTTTCTAAGCTTAAAATTCCATGATGATTAAAGGGAGCTAAATTCATGCAAGTTGCTTGATTTCTGCTCATATCAGTTTTGTAGCACAGTTCCTAGCATCTCATCTATGTTAAATATATTATGCCTAAGTTTATTATTATAAATTTAAGCATATCTTTAAACATAAGTTCACCAAATTCCAGGTGTATTTCTGAACTATATATCACCTTTTTTCTGTTAAAATATGATCTTTAAAGTTTTTTCATGTATACATGGATATATATTTTAGAAATAACTAAGATACTCATTTATTACTTCTTAAAATACTTGTCTCAATTAATGACATTTAATCAAACATCAACTTATTAGATAAGAAGCATGATACATTTTCCTCTTCACTGAACATTTATTACATTTGTCCTTTTCATTCATTTAGCAATGAAAATGGTTTTTTTGTGATTCAAAATTTAAAAGTGATAGCTTCATTTCTTAAAATTAAACAGTCATTCAAGTCAATGAAGGTTGAAATGTCCACATCTGATAAGAAATATAAAATGCTAACTCAAGGTGAGGTGATCAACTCTGTTGTTTTAATAAGAATTGCTGCTGTCCAATATGAACCTCTTTAATACAAGACACTTGGTTGTTTCTGCATTTCACTTATATGTCCTCCACAAAATGAATGCTAGTGACCTTACCAACTACAGGTTCTACCCCAAATTGCAGTCACCGGTGTGTGACAAACTCCTTCAAATAACAAGTATCAAAACCATACTAACTTGTATGTTTTTACTTCCCCAATTAGCATGCTGAAACGTAAGTTCTCTGGTTCTCATCTACTCATCATATGTATGTTGTAAAAATTTTACGTATCCGAGCAATAACTACATTGTTCTAGATACAGTTTGGTTCATTTCAGTGGCTTGCCCTGACAATCCTTTTGGAGCAGGTGTACTTGTTGCTAACATTTAAAAGTATCACATAGTAAGAATGAGCATGCAAACAGGTTAGGACTACCTTTTGCTACATTTGTCAGGAAATTAGAATTTCTGTCTTTGTTCTTCAAGCATGGGGCAGATGGAAACTTGCAGTTCCTTCACTTGAGAAGTCATTAATATTCAAACCCTGTTGGGCATTAAGACAAAGTACAAACTGGGACTTGGGCCATTGTATCATAATTAGCTTGCCTTACATTCTTTATAGTTTGCTCTCATGGAAATGAAGAATTTTTTTTTTTTCAGAATTCTGAAGAAAGTCAAGGAATAATAGAAAACCAACTTGAGTTACAAACTTGAAAAGTTTCTTTCCTTCCTTCCTCCCTTCCTTTCCTTCCTTCCTTCCTTCCTTCCTTCCTTCCTTCCTTCCTTCCTTCTTTCATTACTTCTTTTCTCAATCCCTCCCTTTTTCTCTCCCTCCATTCCTCCCCTCTCCTTTTTCTTTAGTTCATTCTTTCTCTTTTTTTCCTTCCTATTTAATGAGAAAATATTTTAGAATCACCAGTAGCCTGAAGGTTAGTTGCTCCCTACACTGGAGAGCTCTAACATCCACACTTCCCTTTACTCCACAGTGACATTTTAGGTGAATGGAGAGATTTATGTGCATGTGCACACTTGTGTGTGTGTGTGTGTGTGTGTGTGTGTGTGTGTGTGTGTGTGTGTGTGTGTGACTGCTTTGAGCAGAGAGCTTGGTAAAAACTTAAATAAGGAGGAAAAAAGGAAAATAAAGAAATGAATTGAGATCTACTAAGTACATACAAATAAGAAATTAAACCTACTAAAACCAAGAAACAGAATATAGCTCAAATTCATAAAAGTTGATCAATAAGAAATTATCTGTTACCCTTATGTGTGTAAAAAATAGGTACAAAGAAATGAAACATAATTTGCTAAATTCTTAAAATTAAGATTTCTGGCATGTTAATATGTTCATATCCTATTTCCTCAATCAGGCATGATTGTCAACAGCTAATATTAAAAACATGCACTTATGTCCTATTTCCCAGTAATTACCTATTGTTTCCATGCAATAAAACTCTGGATATTCACAAACCAGCTGTTTTCTCCTTGTTAACAGCGCATGCATTATACACCATCAGAACCATTCCTGGCAGGTTATTTATCATTGGCTTTACTCCAAAGATGGAAAGTGTTACGACAGAATGATAAATGATTATACTGAGAATACTAACACAAAGAACAATTAGAGTAGCAATTAACTTTAGCTTATCTTTTTAAGGTGATGGGATATGTTTTGGTAGAGAAATTTGCTTCTGTTAATTCATGACACCAGAAGGTTTTTGGAATTAATATTTTAATCCTTTTTATAAAATGTTGTTAGGTTATGTGATAAATCATGTCCCCAATTTCATTACTTTAATTAAACTTAAGGAGTATTAATATGTTTTTCTCAGCAAATAAACTGATTTCCTATAGATATAAATAAAAATCCTGACTTTATTTATAACTGAAAAAATTAAATAAACACGTCACCTATTTTTTGATCACTACCAGTGAATAATGTATGACTGGAATTGTTTCCATTAGTTCTGAGTGGGCTTCTCAAATCTGAAAGATTCTGATAGGATAAGGGATTGAATGCTTTCCATGGGGTTCTCATGCTCTAGTAAGTCTGGAATAAATTTGTATTCCTCTCTATTCTAGCTGTTGTAGAGGAAGATTAAATTACTATCATAATGGCAGTTCAAAAAGTATATAACATTATGCACATATTTCATATTTAGAGTTATTTTTTCTAGTGTTACTTCATGACTAGTGCAATCATATTAATTTCTTTGTCTTTTTTCTTTCTTTTTTTTTTTTTTTTTCGAGACAGGGTTTCTCTGTGTAGCCCTGGCTGTCCTGGACTCACTTTGTAGACCAAGCTGGCCTCGAACTGGCAAAGATCCGCCTGCCTCTGCCTCCCAAGTGCTGGGATTAAAGGTGTGCGCCACCACTGCCCGGCTCTTTGTCTTTTTTCTTCAAAAATGTTTCTGAAATTCAATGATAATTTAAGCCTATATTGCTTATTAAAGTGATTTATTACAAATTTCACTTTGAAAGAATGTGACCTATTACATTTATCTATTTTTCATCATGGATGTTTTATTTCTGTGATACCACAATAATAATATTTTGCAAAACTATAAAGAAAAAATATTTCTATGTCTTGAGGAACATATGTAAAATATTTGCCTGTGAATTTAGGGGAAAAGAAAAGAGAACTTGTATGTATTAAAATTATTTTCTGAGGTGATTGAAGCAATGTATATTTTAATGATCAGAATGTAAAGCTCCCCAGGGTCTGTTCCCTGGACACTTTCCTCACAGTTATTTAGCTATTCTCATTCTGGTAGACTTGTTATGTAATACAGTGTTTTTAAATAACGTTTTTATTAATTCTTTAAAAGTTTCATACAGTATGTGTCAATAACACTCACACCCCTACATGTCCCATCAGAGTAAACTCCTCCTCCCTATCCCTCTTGACTTTGTCTTTTCAAACTATCATGAAGCAGATGAAATCTGGTCCCTTGGGATTTACAATCTTCTCATACCTCTCCTCATGATGGTCCCTCAGCCCTAGAGAGAGCCCTAGAGGTTGTGATGTGTATCAATTTGGGATGAGCACATCATGGTCAATTAGTGGCTTTCTGTGTACTGAAAATTATGCTTTTCTTTGAGAGTTTAGAGCCTGATTGTCTTCAGGTGTACGGCTAACTACTTAGAGGGAAGTTAGAAGTTATACTGCTTCAAGAAAGTGGCAGAATGATTGACTCTAAACCTCATGGCCTTACCAGGAACTGAAATTTCAGAAAGTTCAAAAAAGATCTGCAAAACCTCAAATGAAATTCCTAGAGCACAACATTGCAATGTCTTCAATTACTAGCCACAATTAGATATAAAAGCATGAATACATCATTTTAAACTGTAAAAAATGAAGTGCATGTAGATCATCCTCAAATATTTAAAACTTTTATATTGTATTTCATAAGAATTCTTGATTTTATTACATATTAAATTAAAGTAAAATTATATCACTTCTACCTTCCCTTTCTTCCCCCTAGTCACTCCCTCCAGCAACTGCCATGGCTTCTACTTTCAAATTGATAGCCTCTATTTCTTTTATTATTGTTGTTTTATATATATATATATGTGTGTGTGTGTGTGTGTGTGTGTGTGTGTGTTCATGTGTAGGTGTGTTTATATATGGGTTTGTGTGTGTTTCTGTGCACATGCGTGTGTGTGTGTGTATATGTGTTCTCACGTGCACACACACAGATATATAAATCCATCCTAATGAGACCATTTTTGCTGCTCTTTGTGTATAGGGTATCAAGGCTGATCACTTTGCATTGGATAGCCAATTAGGGTACTGATATCATGGAGAAGCTAATTCTCTGTCTCCCAGAATTCATAAATTGCCTGTATTTCTTCGTGTACAAGTTAGGCCCTTTGAAATATTCCCCTTTAATATTAGCATATCTATTTTATTACCATTGTTCAGGTGTTTTTATGAGAGAGGTAGTCTCACAGTGGAATTTCTGGCATTCTGGTTCTTACATTCTTACTTCCCTCTCTTCCACAATGTTCCTTTGGCTGCTGAGGCAGAAGCTATGCTTCAGAGGAATCCATTAGGGACAAACTTCCCACAATCTACTGATCTTTGCACTGTGTCCAGCAGTTTTCTGTGATGGACGTCATTTGCTATAGAGAGGATTCTTTAATGAGAAGTGAAAGATAGCTACACTTATATCTGAAGAGTTGAAGCTAGCAATGATAGATGAGAGAGAATATTGTGGCATTTGCCCTTTCCCCATTAAATATTATCTTTTCTAGGTCCACCCATTTCTCTGAAATTTTCATGAATTAATTTTCCTTTACACCTGAATAGTATTTTATTGTGCATAATACAATATTTTTATTTTCCATTCACAAGCTGAAGAATAAGTAGGTTGTTTCCACTTCATAGTTATGGTGAATAGGACAATAGGATTTTCTGCACTGATTTCCAAAATGGCTGCACCAGATTGCATTCTCATCAACAGTGAACAGATTGTCCACAATCTTGCTAGCATATGTTATCAGTTTTCTGTTGATCTCAGCCATTCTGACCAGCATCAAATGAAATCTCATAGTTGTTGTTGTTGTTTTTAATGTTTAGTTGTTACTTCAGGTTACATCTCCATCACAGTGTCCTCTTTTCACTCCTCCCAGTCCTGACCTCCCACACTCTACCCCCTATCATCCCTTCCATCCCACTCCTCTGGAGTGGAGTGTACCTACATATCAGTCCCTCGCCCCAGTTCAGCAGTCATATGAGGGCTAAAAGCCTCCTCATATACTGGGAAACTATAAGGCAGCACCACTAGGGCAAAGTGTCTCATTGACAGGTAATATAGTTGTTTTAAATTATATTTCCATAATTGTAAAGATGATGAACATCTTTATTGAAGGGAATGAAAATTATTAAAAGACCCCCTAAGTCGGCAGTAGAGCCAGGCCAGCCACCAAGTGGTTCCCGGAACTTAGCTGGCCACAAAGCAGATGACTATCATGGGCCCCCAGGGTTTCAGGAACCGGCTGACCACAAAGCCCATGGTGAAGTAAGATTAAATTCATTCCTGAGAAAAAACAGGTGTACGATGTTTCCTGCTGACTAACTAATGGGCTGGTACATTCTACCTACCATCCCCCTCACCCCCTTCAGTT
>CAJQZJ010032535.1:1181779-1208035 GCA_907164525.1 Lophiomys imhausi
AATGGGCTGGTACATTCTACCTACCATCCCCCTCACCCCCTTCAGTTATGGTAAACAATGGGCTGGGCTGGTACTTTCCACTTGTATTTCCCCTCCCCCCTTGGGTTGTGGTAAACAATGGGCTGGGCTGGTACTTTCCACTTGTATTTCCCCTCACCCCTTTGAGTTGTAGTTTAAATACTCTAATCTCCCCCAAATTGGGGTGGGTGGCTACTCCTCTACCCCTGTGTGGGATACGAGTTGCGTGCTCAGTGCACTGACCCCCCCCACCCCGAAATAAAGCTCTTGCAATTGCATCAAGATGGCCTCTTGCGAATTTTGGGGCTGCCGTGATATTGTGAATGTCGGGTGAGGAACTTCCTCCCCAGGGTCTTTCATTTATAACTTCATCTGAGTAATCTGTTTATATCCTTGGCCCAATTTTTAACTGGATCATTTATTTTCTTGGCTATGAAGTTTTGAACTCTTTGCACTTTCTTGATAATAATAATCTGCCATATATGTATCTGACAGAAATTTTCTCCCATTCTATGGGTTCCTTCTTAACTCAATTGACTGCTTCCTTTACTGTACAAAAGAAGCTCTTTAGTCTTATAAGGTCCCAATTTCACTTACTGGCCTTAATTTCTAAGCAAATGGTGTCCTATTCAGAAAGCCTTTGCCTACACCAATGTCTTTTAGAGTACTGACTATGTTCTCTCCTAGAAACTTTAGTGTTTCTGATTTCAGATTGGTTTTTTTCTTATATTTGGATCTAATTTTTGTACAGGATGATAAATTTTGCTCTAATTTCATTCTTCTACATACACACATCCTGTTATCCAGCACTATGGATTGAAGATGCTCTTCTTTTCCAGTGTGATTTTTGGACTCTGTGATATATGAGATGGCTGTAGTTTTCTGTATTCATGTTTGATTCTTCTATGTAATTTCATACATATGAATGAAATTGCAACAGATGTATATGCCTGTTTTTTGTGCTCATACCACATTCTTTTTATTACTGAAGACCTATGGTTTATGGTGAAATAGTGAATGGAAAACACTTCAATATTATTTTTTCCTCAGGATTATGTTATTATATAGGGAATTTTCTGGGTTCATGTTAATTTTAGGTTTTTTTCCCACCTTTCTGTGAAAAACTGTTGTGGCTATTTAAATTAGTTTTGCAATGAATCTGTATAATGATTTTAGTAGGGTGGTCATATTCACATTATTAATTCTAACATTCCAAGAACATGGGATATCTTTCTATTTTTTACTGTCTTTGCTCAATCTTTTTCTTCAGAGACTTGAAATTTTTATTGTAAAGATATTTAAACTCCTTTGTTAGATTTATTCAATACTTTTACTGTTTTAAATGGGAATGGGTTTATGACATCTTTTCCATTGTGTTTTTTTTTGGAGGGAGACTGAGATCAGGATGTAAAGTGAATAAATTTTATAAAAGAGGTTACCGATATTTGTAAATTTATTTTTTACACTGTCATTTTGCTGAAATTGTTGATTTTTTTTCTAGAAGTTTTCTGTGGAACTTTTAGAATCTCTTATGCAAAATTTCATGCTATCTGCAAATTGGTATAATTTGAAATTTGTGTTCCCATTTGTATCCCTTTAACTTCCTTCTCTTGCCTTATTACTCTAGCTAGTATTTTCATCCCTGCATTGAAAAGGAGTGGCGATAGTGGAGATCACTGTCTCATTACTGATTTTAGTGGGGTTGCTTTAAGGTTTTTCTCAATTTATAATAATATTGGCTGTGGGTTTCTAGTATATAGACTTTATTATATTGAGGTATGCTCCCTCCAATTCTACTCTTTTTGGACTTTTAGAATGAAGTGTGGGAGTTTTTCAAAAGCATTTTCTTCATCTATTGGGATGACCATGAGATTTTTTTTCTTAAAGTTCATTTATATGATTTATTATATTTATTGTTTTATGTATGTTGAACTATGCCGACATTTATATGATAAAGCCAACTTGATAATTGTGGATGATCTTCTTGATGTGTGCCTGAAATGAACAAGGAAACCTTACAACAGACAAAAAAAGAAATTTAGAACATTATAGGGGACACTTTAAAACCTGGATTCCTACAGATGGAAAATCTAAAATAAGTATACGAATTTCCTGGTTCATGCAAAGTACCAAAGTTAAAAGAAGAGATCAGCAATCTAAACAGACTGACAACAAAGAAGGAGATTGAAACAGTAATAGCATGCCTTAGAACTAAAAATAGTGTAGGCCCAAATGGATTCACAGAAGAATTCTACTAGCCTTTCAGTGAAGAACTAGAGCCAATACTTGTCCAAATACTTAAAAAATATAGAAGACTCACTCCCAATCCCATTCTTTGAGTCTGTTAACATACCCAAAAGCAGTTAAAAACTCATACTATCCCTGATTAATGTACATGCAAAAATCATTAAAAATGACTAGCAGGATTTGTAAAGTGAAATAAATAATATTGAGTTTAGGACCATTTTAAGTATTTCAATATGGTGGAAGATATAATTTAAATAATGACCAACATTCTCTAAATTCAATGAAAATTATAATCTTAAAAAAACTTCAGTGAAATTTCATCATGGAGTCAAAAGCTTAGATACATTATAATCAGAGAAGATGAAAAACATTAAAAGATTCTATACAACACAAGGAACTATCAATATAGGGGAGAGATAGTTTATAAAATGAGAGAAAAAATTCAAATATTTATCAAAGGCTTCCTTCCCCCAACGCATTTCATTATCCCAGCTTCCAACAGCAGCAGACATTCACTGGGAATACACTAACTAAGCAGAACAGAGAAACTGGTAAGCTAACTGAGGACCTTCATCACTCCTTCCTTTTCTCTAAATCCAATCCCCTAGTCTAGTTCATCCCTAGCACTGCAACAGAACACAGATGACGTTTTCTTTTTCCACTGCCCACATCTCCTGTGGATCCTTTATATCATTCCCTCTTAAATTCCCTCTGCCTATTCAGACACTGTATTCCAGTTCCCAATTCCAGCAGGCACCTCATGATAAACAACAGGCCCTGCTCGCCAGAAAAACAGGTAGGCTGCCTGAAGATATTCTCTTCTTTCTCTGTTTCCCCATAACCAATCTGCTAGTCTTGTTCCCAGCTCTGCAGCAGAACATGTTTGCCATCTTTCCTTGCTCCCCTGCCCCCATATCCTTTGTATCCCAAAGATCTTCCCTTTCTAAAATTTCCCCCACTCCAATTTGTTGCTTTGTCCCAGTCTCCAGCCCTAATAGGCACCCTCTGCTAACCCAAAGACTGCTTCTTCCATGGCAACAGTTAGGCTGGAGTTAGAATCATACCTCTCCTACTGCTCTTGAGGTCCGCCCCCAAGTCCCATCCCCAGTTCTGAAACAGAAAATCTTTTGTAATCTCCCTTTCCTCTTTGACCACATTTCCAACAGATCACAAAGATCTTTCAACTTTTCTTCCCCCAACTGATCTCAATATCCCAGCCTCTAACACCATCAGGCATTCCCTGGAAATATACCATCTTAGCAGACCAAGAATATAGGTGACACACAGCCATTATATTCTCCAAAAATTCAAAAAGAAAACAAAAACCTAGGAACAAAACACTCACCCAACAAGGACCAATCCAGAAATCAGCTCTTAGAACTACTAGCATCCTAAACCTAGATATCTAGACAACAGTAGAGAAGCAAAATCAATAACAGCCAGACCAATATGTTCCCACAAGATTCCACCTATCCTATCACAGCAGGCCCTGATTATTTCAACATAGCTGATGCACAAGCAAACAAACTGAAAACCAACTATATGAAGATAATAGAGGTCCTCAAAGAGGAAATGAATAAATTCCTTAACAAAATCCAGGAAGAAATTTTAAAAAGTTGGAGGCAATTAATAAATCTCTTAAAGAAATCCAAGAAAATAAAAGCAACCAGTTGAAGAAAATGAATAAAACTGTTTAAGACCTACAAATGGAAGTAGAATCAAAGAGGAAAATTAAAAATTTAGGAATTAGTACAGGAAATACAGAATCAAGCTTCATCAACAGAATGCAAGAGATGGAAGAAAGATTCTCCTGCACAAAAGACAGGCTAGAAGAAATGGATACTTCAGTCAATGAAAATGTTAAGTCTAATAAAAAATCTGACAACTAGGAAATCTGTGACATTATGAAAACACCAAACCTCAGGATAATTCGTACAGTGGAAGGACAAGACACTAATATCAAAGACCCAGAAAATGTTTTCAATGAAATCGTAGTAGAATATTTTCTTGACCTAAAAAATGAGATCACTATAAAAGTACAAGAAGTATACAGAACACCAAATAGTTTGGGCCAGAAAAGAATGTCCCCTTGTCACATAATATCATAACACTAAATATAAAGAACAAAGAAATAATATTAAAAGCTATAAGGGAAAATAACCAGTAACATATAAAGGCAGAATTATTAGAAGTCCATCAGACGTTTCTGTGGAGACTCCAGTAACCAGAAAGGCCTGAACAAACGTACTATTGAGAATGGAATCCGGGAAACATCTTTCACAATAGCATCAAATAATATAAAATGTCTTGGGGTAACTCTAGCCAAGCAAGTGAAATACATATAAAATAAAAGCTTCAAGTCTTGAAGAAAGAAATTGGTAAAGAAATCAGAAGATGGAAAGGTATCTCATGCTCATGGATCTATAGGATTAATACAGTAAAAAGACCATCCAACCAAAAGGAGTCTAGAAAGCAATTCATTCAAAATTCCATCATGATTCTTTTCTTTTCATATCCCAGTCCCCTGATATACACCCTTGCAATTTCCCCCAAAATAACACACACACACACACACACACACACACACACACACACTCATTTACAAAGCATAGAAAGCCTCTCATCCTAGTGTGTCACAAGTGTGCCCCACAGTATATCCCTCTGTCCACACATCCTCACTTGCAAATATTCATTGGTCCGGATTTTTGGCTTCTGTGATACCACCAATATAGGATCATCTTGGGAACTCCTCCCATTTATCCTTCTGTTGCCTTGTGTTATGGAGATCTTGAAGCTTTGTATCAGAAGGGCTGGCCCTTTCACCACTCCCAACCCTTCACAGTTGATAAAGATATTGGAGTGAGCCAATTCAAATCCCTGGATCTGGGTCTACATGGTAGCTAAGCTACTCACTGGGTCTCCTTTATGTACACCACCAGGGTACCAACCTCTCCAACACTGCTTTGGCTAGGCCACCCAATGCCTCCATTGGCAGGAAGCAAGGCCAGCTCTCCTGCTCTCATGCCCTAGGGACCAGCTCTCCCAACTACTGCAGGATTTGATTGATTTGATATGATATGATTTTCATGTGTCCTAGGCATAAAACAGCTTTGGTCACCATGCCAGGCATCAAGCTAGGATGACCAAAGAACTACCATATGCTCTGACTAATATAAGAATACCAACACCAACAAGGTGTTTCTTTACCTGTTGTCAAAGGGTTCTAACACAATTCTTTACAGACCTTGAAAAGAACATTCTCAACTTCATATTGTAAAACAATCAAACAAAAAGCACATAAAGAAAGATAAACATTCCTGAACAATAAAAGGACTATTGGAGGCCTCAACATCCCCAATTTCAAGTTGTACTATAGAGCTATAATAATAAAAACCACACAGTATTGGCATAAAAATAGACACATTGATAAGTGGAATCAAATTGAAGACCCAAACATAGACTTGTGATTTTTGATAAAGAAGCCTGTCACACACACTGGAATAAGCACAATCTTCACTAAATGGTGCTGGTCAAACTGAATATCTCCATGTAGAAGAATGCAAATAAATTCACACTTACACCCTAGAGAAAATTTAAGTCCAAGTGGATCAAAGACCTCAACCATAAAGCAAGACACATTGAACCTGATATAAGAGAAAGTGGGGGATAGCCTTGAACACATTGGTATAGGAAACTACTTTCTGAACAGAATACTAATAGTGCAGGCACAAAAATCAACAATTAAAAAGTGGGGATTTATGAAATTTAAATCTTCTGTTTTTCAAAGGACACCATCAGTCAAAGAGAACCTACAGAATGTGAAAATATTTCAACCAACTCAATATCCAGCAAAGACTAATACCCAAAGTATATAAATAACTAAAAAAATAGATACAAAAAACAAATAATACAATTAAAAATGGATGCAGATCTAAACAGAGAACTCACAACAGAATTTTAAAAGATTAGAAAAACTTAAAGAAATGTTCAACATTCTTGGCCATCAGAGACATACAAATAAAAACTACATTGAGATTGCATTATACTCCTGTCAGAATGGCTAAGAATATCATAAGAGACAGCTTATGCTGATAAGGATTTGGAGTAAAGGGACCACTCATCCATTGCTGGTGGAAGTACAAACTTGTCCAACCAGTATATAATTCAACAGAGCATTCCTCGGAACATTGGGAATCAATCTACCTCAACATCTAGCTATACCACTCTTGGGGATATACTGAAAGGAAACTCCTTCCTACCACAAGAACACTTGCTCAAACATGTTTCCTGCAGATTTATTCATAAGAATCAGAAAATGTAAATAACTTAGAAGTCCTTCAACCGAAAATTGGAGGCAGTGGTACATTTACATAAGGGACCATCACTCAGCTGTTTAAAAAATGACATAATGAAATTTCCAAGGAGGGTGGAAGGGTTTAGGAAAAAAATCATCCTGAGTGAGGTAGCCAAAATCCAAAAAGATAAATATGGTGTGCATTCACTTATACATGATTATTAGCCATGGAATAAATTGTGACCAAGTTAAAATCCTAGATCCAAAGACATTAGGTAAAGAAGAAGGCTCTAAAGGAAAAACATGGATCTCCCTGAGAGGGGAAAGTAGAATAGATTTTATAGGTGGAGTGAAGGTGAGTGGTGATGGGAGTTGGGGATCCAGTGACTAAGAGGTGGGGTGAAGGGAGAAACTGCAGAGAGACAAATCTGGGAGTACCTTTTGTGGTCAGTACTGAAACTATTGTAGTGGAAACCTCCTTGATCTATGTAGGTGATCCTAAGGAGGACTCCTAGTAATGAGGGTAATAGAGTCTCAACATACCACCTCCTGTTGTGAGGATAGGCTTTCACTAGTGGGACTAGGTGTCAGTCAATTTAGTTGTTGGCTTATGGGGACCCATGGACATCACTAAACTACCCAGGTTGTTGCTAAGAGAAAGGATTATTCTCCACAAACTGACAGCAAGTACCCTTTCTCAGAACAATACTCATACAACTCCTTGAACATGGACAACTCAAACTGGTACCTATATGGAGATTTTACTCTTATGTTCTAACTTTTTGTTGACAGGAGATACTCACTAGGCTACCAGAAGAGACACGTGGATACAAGCTCACTCCCAAAACATTTGACCTATAATCTTTTCTACCTGCAAAATATACTAGAGACAGAACTTTTAGGAATAGCCAATAAATGTCTTGTTTGATTTAAGGCCCACTCCACAATAAGGAATTCATACCCGATACTGCTTGGGTAACCAAGAACCAATGACTGGATAGTCCAGAGACCTAGGGAAAACCAAACCCTACTGATCAAAACCAAAATCAATAAAATGACTCCTAATGATATTCTGCTATACTTATAGATCAGCACCTTATCATCATTAGAGAGAATTCTTCCTGCATCTGATGGGAGGAGATGTAGAGACCCACTGCCAGCCATTATGGAGAAAGAGAGTCTATAAGGGATGTCCTCATCAAATCCTTTCTCTCAGAGGTCAGGGAATCCCAGGGAAGAAGATGTAGAAAGATTGTAATAGTAATAGGGTTTAAAAGACACCAGGAGAACAAGACCCTCTGAGTCATTCCTGTAAGGTGCATATGAGCTCACAGAGATTGAAGCAACAAACACAGGCTCTACATGGGTTTATACCAGGTCCTTAGCATATATAACTATTATCTTAGTATTATTATGAGATTATTGACACTGAGAACAATTGGTCCCTGATTCTTGTGTTGGCTCTTGGGACTCTTATTCTTGTTGGGTTGCTGTGTCTAACTTCAACAAGAAAAATTTGTTTCTTGTTATTGTAAATTATTTTGTCATATTTGTTTTTTTTTCTCTTGAAAGCCTCCTCTTTTCTAATGAGACAGAAAGGGAGTAGGTCTGGATAGGAGGCTAGGGGGCAAGAACCTGGGAGGAATGAAAGGAGGGGAAACTATAACCAAGATAGAGTGTATAAGAAAATAATTTATATGACATATAGGAAATTAAATGATTCAACAATAAAATAGCTAATAATCCAATCAATAAATGCTCAATAAAAAGATTAAATACAAATGGCCCATAGATACTGGAAAACATTCAGCATTGTTAGCCAACACACAAATTCAAATCAAAATTATGTTAAGATGCCACCTCATCTAAGTCACAGTGGCTTTCATATTTTTTTTTCTTTTTTGGTTCTTAAACACAGAGTTTCTCTGTGGAGCCATAGCTGTGCTGGACTACCTTTGTAGACCATACTGGCCTCAAACGCATAGCGATTCACCAGCCTCTGCCTCCCAAGTGCTTGGACTAAAGGCATTCACCACCACGTCCGGCCCACAGTGGCTATCATTAAGAAAACAAAACAAATATCAACAAATTCTGTACGGTAAAATATAGAACTTCCATATGATCCAGTAATAGCCTCCTGGGTATGAACTTAGAGTTACACTAATGGCATTGCTATAATGATATTTACACAATTATGTAAAATATCACAGTATTAATAAAAATCAAATTACAGAAATAACATCGATTCTTTTATAGTTGTGGGAATAAGGAAAATATGGTATATATACACAGAGATGTATTTACTTATTAATTTTTACTAAGCCATAGAATTGAAGGACATCATATCACTGGGCGGTGGTGGTGCACGCCTTTAATCCCAGCACTTGGGAGGCAGAGGCAGGCGGATCTCTATGAGTTCGAGGCCAGCCTGGTCTACAAAGTGAGTCCAGGACAGCCAGAGCTGTTATACAGAGAAACCCTGTCTCAAAAAACCAAAAAAAAAAGAAGGACATCATATCATTTGCATGAATAGACAGGACCATTGGATCACGATGTTGAGTTAAAGGGTCAGTCCTACAAAAATTAATGCTGTATCTTTTCTCTCCTGTGTGTAAACTAGCTTACGGGAAGGGAATCTAACTAAACAGAATGATAATAGAGACTGTGGAATGGGGAAAGTTTGAAGTAGGAGGAGGGATACAAGCAGTAATAGAGGGAATAAATATGACCTAAGTACATTGTATATGTGCATGAAAATGTAATAAAACTCTCTATTCTCCACAATCATTTTATGCTAATAAAATTATGAAAATTGAAATAACAGATCTATCTCAAGTGTATTATGCTGGGTAAAAGAAACCAATATTAAAAGATTTATAAAATTGTATTTATTTGGCACTCTCATAGATAGAATATTAGAATACAAGGAAAGACAGCTATTTCTGTAGTTGACCTGAATGAAGGGCTGCTCAGTCTTTCATGACACATGATGAGGTGATTTAGGGAGTGTTTATATGCTTTCATTTACCAAAACTTGCAGAAATACTGACAAAATTAAGCTTTACTAATAAAAGACAATGACTCTACTCATTTACATTTACATCTGAAGGCTTTTGATGTAAATCTAAGATTTCATCATTTAATAGAGACCTAAAACTGACATTTTTAATAGAGCCTGTTGATGAAAAAATCCAATCTCTATGAAAATGTAATACGAACACATTTTGCCCTGCATGCATATCCTGCAGTGAATAAAAATTATTTCCAGAAATAATTAAGTCTTAAGAGTACCAATGTACAATAAATTTATAATAAATAAGTGCTAATGCTAGTATATCAACATCAACAAATGTTTAGTGAATGTCTGTCCTGTAATAATATTTGAAATTAAAACTAAAAATGGAACTCCATTAATGAGAAATGAATATCACATAGCACTGCTAGAAAAGTTTATCAGATGGCATTGTAAATTCTTAGAGAAGTTTTTATAAAAATGTGAAGCATAGATAATGATATGTGGGTAATAGTACGATTGTATGATTTTGAGGGTAAGTGATTAGGGAAAGTTGATAATAATGGCATTGTAACTGGCTGTGGTAAAGTCACTCTTGGTAAATCAGAGAACACATAACTCCTGTTAATTGTTCCTCTAAATGGTCTATATGTATCAATGAGAAATAAATTTATGGCTTTTCATTCAATTGAAGATGAACTTCTAAAACACAAACTATGTTAATGTGCCAAATAACAATGGAATGGTGTTTCTAAAGATTTTTAAAGAACTACTGTGGTGATATTTTACCCCTAGTACATAATTCCATCAGTGTGAAGAGATGATCAATGGCAGATTGTACAAAAGAGCAATAATGGCTCATCACCAATGACTTCTAACACTTGCAATTGATATACATTATACATATATAACATAAACTGGATGTGCAAATATTACAAAATTATACAAAATGAGTTTTAAAAATAAGAAATCCTAATCTTTAACATTTCTACTTAAATATTTCATTATTCAACTTAGCAGAATATGAGGCATGAATAATAATAAATAATTATAGTAGTGTTCATAAACTTTTTTAGGTACTCATACATTTCCTTATGGAAAAGTTAATACTTATTCATGTAATCAAGTGACTTATTATTTCAATAGTGTAATATACTCTTGAGTATACTATATTGTCTGCAAGTGCATATATATCACCACTAGCAGAATGGAGCAACATTCACATTCTAAAAGCACACATAGAGAACAGATTTTAGATGTGGCACTCTAGAGTAATATTTCCTATTATGAGCTCAGTGATCTATCCTGATGTTGTTTGAATTTTCTATTTTCTTTTGGTCTTTGAAACAACATCTACATGAAAGAGATTTTTCATTTTCTCTCTCTCTCTCTCTCTCTCCATAATCCTTTTATTTTCTAGACAGACATTTTTGCCTATAAGGGTATATACTAGTTATAATATTTAGCCATGTTATATAAACATATATATATCTAAGTTTGAGAACATACTGTGTATTATGGGCCTCATTTGTCAAGTAGAAGTAACCTTGGCCATTATTTCATTTATTTATTTATTATTTCTAAGGACCATTAGCTGTCAATTAATGACTACACCAGAATTATGACATTTTCTAAAGTGACTCTTTTCAGTAGTACGGCTACTGGCACAAAATTCAGTTAACTTAAGATGTGGGTTCAATTTGTTTTTTGAAAATTTTAAGACATTAAAAATAGATATAGATAAAATTTGTTAAAATATTAATAAAAATAATAAGAATAGTTGTAGATGAAGAAGCTTTCTTTTTAAAATATTTATTTATTACTTCAAGATACATATACTTCACAGTGTCCTCTTTCCACCCCTTCCAATTCTACCCTCCAACCCTCTAGCCCCTATCCCTTCCATCCAACTCCTCTGGAGTGCAGTGTTCCTACATAACAGACCCCCGCCCCAGTTCAGTAGTCAAATGAAGGCCAAGAGCCTCCTCATACACTTGGGGCCTACAAGGCAGCACCATTAGGGCCAAGTGTCTCATTGACAGGAAAAAAGTCTGTGTTCATGTTCGCTTTGGTGCATTGATTGTAGTATAGTTATCCTGTACTATAGGGCTAAAATCTGACTATAAGTGAATTGATGCCATGTGCATCCTTCTGAGTCTGGGTTAGCTCACTCAGGATGAGCTTCTCTAGTTCCATCCATTTGGCTGCAAATTGTATGATTTCATTGTTTCTGATAGCTGAGTAGTATTCCATTGTGTAGATGTACCACAGTTTTTTAATCCATTCCTCAGTTAAGGGATCTGGGTTGTTTCCAGTTTCTAGCTATTACAAATAAAGCTGCTATGAACATAGATGAGGAAACTTCCTTGGGATTCGGTGAGGAATCATTTGGATGTACACCCAGAAGTGGTATGGCTGGGTCCTGAGGCAGAGTTATTCCATGTTTTCTAAGATATCCCCAGGCTGATCTCCATAGTGGTTGCACAAGCCTGCACTCCCACCAGCAATGGAGGAGGGTTCCCCTTTCTGCACACCCTCACCAACATGTGCTGTCATTTCAGCTTTTGATCTTAGCCATTCTGACAGGTGTGAGATGGAATCTCAGAGTCCTCTTCTTGAGTTGCATTTTTCTGATGATTAAGGATGCTGAACATTTCTTCAAATGTCTCTCAACCATTAGGGATTTCTCCCTTGTGAATTCTTTGTTTAGCTCTGCTCCTCATTTTTGATTGGATTATTTAGTTTCTTGGCATTTAATTTCTTGAGTTCTTTGTAAATTTTGGAGATTAGCCCTCTGTCAGATGTGGGGTTGGTGAAGATCTTTTCTAATCTGTAGGTTGCCGTTTTGTTCTAATGGCAGTGTCCTTTGCCTTACAGAAGCCTTTCATCTTCATGAAGTCCCATTTATTTATTTTTTTGTTTGTTTGTTTATGTATTTATTTATTTTTGTTTTTTTAAATTTATTTATTTGTTGCTTTGGTTACATCTCCATCATATTATCCTCTTTCCCCCCTTCCCAATCCCTCCCTCCCACCCTCTTCCCCCTAACCCTTCCATCCCACTCCTCTGGAGTGGACTGTCCCTACATAACAGTCCCCCGCCCCGTTTCAGAAGTCGTATGAGGGCCAAGAGCATCCTCACACACTGGGGGCCTACAAGGCAGTACCACCAGTGAAAAGGGTCTCATTGCTGGGGGAGAAAAATAAAACACACACACACACACACACACACACACACACACACACAAAGTCTATGTCCATGTTCCCTTTGGTGCATTCATTGAGTATAGATATTCTGTACTATGTGGCTAAAATTGACTATAAGTGAATAGATGCCATGTGCCTCTGTCTGAGTCTAGGTTAGCTCACTCAGGATGAGCTTTTCTAGTTCCATCCATTTGGCTGCAAATTGAGATCCCATTAATTGATTGTTGGTCTTAGACCTGAGCTGTTGGTGTTCTGTCCCGGAAGTTGTCACCTGTGCCAATGAGTTCAAGAGTTTTCCCCACATTCTCTTCTACTAGATTTAGTGTGTCAGGACTTATGGTAAGGTCTTTGATCCACTTGGACTTCAGTTTTGTGCAAGGTGATAAGTATTGGTCTAATTTCATTCTTTTACATGTCAACATCCAGTTAGACCACCACCATTTGTTGAAGATGCTGTCCTTTTTCCATTGTATGGTTTTGGATTCTTTGTCAAAAATTAAGTGACCATAAGTGTTTGAGTTTGTTTCTGGGTCTTCAATTCGATTCCATTGATCCACTGGTCTGTTTCTATACCAATACCATGCTGTTTTTATTACTATTGCTCTGTAGTACAACTTGAAATCTAGGATGGTGATACCTCCAGATGTTTTTATTTTTTTTAATGTACAGGATTGATTTAGCTATTCTGGGTTTTTTGTTATTCCATATCAAGTTAAGAATTGCTTTTTCCAGGTCTATAAAGAATTATGTTGGTATTTTGATAGGGATTTCATTGAATCTCTGTATTGCTTTTGGTAAGATGGCTATTTTTTTATAATTTATTTTTTATTTCTTCAAGTAACATCTCAATCACAATCCCCTCCCTACTCCCCCCTCCAGTCCCACCCTCCCACCCTCTTCCCCCTTAACCCCCATTCTCTTCCCCCTTTTTTTAATTTAAGGTATATCTTTTCCCCCCAACAGCTCCCCCTTTCAGTCCAACAAATGGTTCTTTCTCTTATAACAATAAATACAATACAAAACAACAGAAATAAATAGGCCACAATTATGAGAGTTATATGGCTTAGTATACATTCCGAATGTCCAGTCCATATGTATTTGGCATCTGACTTTAATGTTCTACTATCTAACCATCTCCATGAGTTTAAAGTTCTATATCTACCTCAGCTTTCATACTAACTTGCATCACAATTTTTAAATTAGATCCAGAACTTAGATCCAGAACACCATCTTGATTCCTAAACAACTCAAAATATAACTATGAGACTCTAGGTATCTATTCTTCAACCACCTCAGAGATCTGAGAGGGATGAATATATCTGATTATATAGGCACTGCAGGGCCTGCAGCTTCGAAAACTAAGAAATGACATACCAGTGGCTGCCTGGACAGTTCCCATTATCTCTGCATACATTACAGCATCAATCTTCAGCCGTTTGACCCTGTTTCTCTGACAGACATTGATTGTAGGGCAGGAATTATAAAGGACTTGCCTACCCTGTTTTGGCAGAGCTAGGCTGTCGACTTACCTGCTTCCAAGTTTTGTCCTTTTTGGACAGCATTCTGTCTACAGTTGAAGCAGGGGGTTTTTCTTGCCAAGAGATAGGCTTGCCACTAATTCAACCATCTCCCACTGGAGATTCTTCGATGCTCATCTTCTACTTGGAGTAGAATAGGGGGTGCTGTCAGGAGCTGACATGTTTTGATATCAAAAAATCTTAAGTTAAGAGAACATCTTTGAATGCCATATTCTGCAGATCTCTTGAGGTTTTTGAAGGCACCTTATCTATCTCTTATATTTAGATAAGCAAATGTTGCTTGTCTCTTAGCAACTTGATTTCTGATTAGCTTAGAAAATAACTGTGATAGACTGTCATAGTATGTAACAAAATGACAAGCTTGCATGACTATTAGTTTGCATTTCTTAATTATCCTGAACAGTTTATGACAGTTGGTAGCAAAAGGCTGAAACTTCACATTGCATTTTTAAGAATTACTAGGTACAATACCTTTAAAAAGTGTTACCCTTAATTTTGTATCAGTATACAAAGATCAATACCAATGTGGCCAAATATAATCTTAATTTTGTATCAATATACAAAGATCAATACCTATGTAGCCCAAAACCCTGAAGTTCAACTTCTGTTCTCGAACTTCTTAGGATATTGAAATAGCTGAGCACAAAAGGACTGAACATCAAATGATTCTATTAACATTTTTAGCCATTTTTCCATTCTTATTTGGGCCCCCTAACAGGTTTACTAAGTCCCAAATTAGCAGGAGGTCATTTTAAGAGAGGGACAACATCCCATCCCCAGAAAGTGGAGAGGGTGCTCCCCCCTCCTTTTGTCATTTGATGGATAGTAGAAAATCTTGTTATTTAGGGGAAGAGACTACATAAGCTGTTAAATGGTCTTGTTAAATGGGTTTTGGAGGTTAAACCCAGGGACTTCTCTTTTTTTTCTTTTCTGTATCCTCCTTTCTCTTCTATGTAGTGGTGAACAGAGTGAGAAAAAACGCGACATAGGCATAATATAGGAAAGATCAAGAAAAAAGGACAGATTATTCAATATGCCCTTATACCTTTGTATATTGATACAAAATTAACATTATATTTGGCTAAATTGGTATTGAGCTTTGCATATTAATACAAAATTAAGAGTGCATTGGGCTGCATCGTTATTGATATTTGAATATTGATACAAAATTAAGATTATATTTGGCCACAATGCTATTGACCCTTGTATATTGATGCAAAATTAAGATGGCTATTTTTATTATGTTGATCCTACCTGTCCATGAGCATGGGAGATAATTCCATCTTCTGATGGCCTCTTCAATTTCTTTCTTCAAGGACTTGAAGTTCCTGTTGTACAGGTCTTTCACTTGCTTGGTTAGAGTTACCCCCAGGTATTTTATATTGTTTGTGGCTATTGTGAAGGGTGTGATTTCCTTAATTTCTTTCTCTGCCCATTTATTTGTTGTATAAAGAAGGACTTCTGATTTTTTTCCTTTATTTTTTATTTCTTCAAGTTACATCTCAATCGCAGTCCCCTCCTTATTCCCCCTCCATTCCCACCCTCCCACCCTCAACCCCCCATCCTCTTCTCTTTTTTTTTCTTTTAAGTTTAAGGTATATCTTATTTCCCCTACAGTTTCTGATTTTTTAAATTAATTTTGTATCCAGCCACTTTTCTGAAGGTGTTTATCAGCTGTAAGAGTTCTCTGGTGTCATTTTTGGAATTGCTTATGTATATTATCATATGGTCTGCAAATAGAGATAATTTGACTTCTTCTTTTCCAATTTGTATCGCCATGATCTCCTTTAGTTGTCTTATTGCTCTAGTAAGAACTTCAAACACTATGTTGAAGAAATATGGCGAAAGTGGACATCCTTGTCTTGTCCCTGAGTTTAGAGGAAGTGCTTCAATTTCTCTCCATTTACTTTGATGCTGGCCCCTGGCTGCTGTACATCTCCTTCATTATTTCCAGGTCAGTCCATTTGTAAGTGCATCCCCATTTCTCCTTCTCAGCTACCCTGTAACCTATCTCTGCTCTTCTCTGTCTAAGAATAAAATAGTCAGGATTTTCTGCTATTATTATGTCAGTGCAGAATCTGCTCGTCTTCACACTCACACACGACTAAGAAGTACTTTTTAATCATCTTATTTATCTCCTGTTTTAAATCTCATAATACTTTGAGTTTATGAGACTCTTAACTTCCATGAACAGATTAGTTTAGATAAGATGTGACTCTTACAAATTGAGATTATTTCTCTCAGCTGTTAATATGATTACATACAAAATAAAATAATTTCCATATAGTTGTACATGAAAGCAGGTTATGGAAGAGGAAGAAACAAATTAATGTTTCCATTTACAAAGTAGAATGATGCTATTAAGATGGCCAAAGTATGATCAACTATGTGTGACATACATTGTGTTGGAATAAATTTATCACAAAGGAAGTGAATGAATGAAGACAACAATCTTGGACTCTTAATAGGAGTTATATATAAAGTTCTGATCTTTGATTTTATTTCTTATAATATTGATTTATGATCCAAAGTATCATAACAAGATTGTTTTAATTTGGTGTTTATACAATAAATATTGAAATCGAGACTAAAGAATGTATCAAATTTACAAACGTGCCAAACTTTTGAGATGAAGGATTTTATTATAATACAATGCATTTTATAATACTGGTCATATGAATACACACACACACACACACACACACACACACACACATATATATACTTAAATTGTTCCAAATGATAAAACTTCTGCTATGTAGTAATTTGCCAAAAAATTAAATTAAACAAATCTATGTAATATTGCTTTTTAAAATATAATTTAATAAATATTTGTAGCAATTTGGCGATTGAAGTATTCAAGGTTATGTGTCTATTAGTTTTACTGATTTGTCAAGCTGTGAACATCAGATGGTGGAGGAAATGATTTACTCAGCAAAAGTCCTGCTGTCCCAGCACAAAATTTCAATTTGGAACACTAGAACCAATATTATTTTTTTTAGAAGATGCAATGGTCCATAGTTACAATCCCAGAACTAGAGAGAAGAGTGCTACTAATACTTTCTCATTATACACATTTGAATATCTACCCTTGTGTATTTCACTCTTACTTTTCCTTCTCTGTAATTACTGCCAATTATTTGTTATATAAATCATTTACTCACAACTTTTTTCTCTATATGTCACATGTATATATGCATATAAAATGTATGCATAATATTTGTTAATTGAATTTCTTTTCCTTCATTTCAATTGTGGGAACAATTTATGAACTATTTCTCTATCAGTAATACACTTTACTTAAAAGGAGAATTGAATTTTTGCCATATGCATTCACAGTAAAATTTCAGTTAGCTTGTATTATGTGTGGAATTACCTTTCATGAACAGTGCATGGTCTTATATTGAAATGGCATGCATAAGATACTAGTCATGTGCTATGAATTTTGAAAGTCTGAAGAAAGATTTTTAAACTTTTCAACAAAGAGAAATGACAGTTAAGGATCTGGATATGTTTAAACTGATTTAGGCATAATGAAATGTATGTGTGCATGATAACATCATGTGGCATCTAAATAATATGCATAATTTTGTGGGTTTATGCATTGGGTAAAATTTACATTTTAAAAACAATCTATATTTGTCTAAAATTGCTGATTGTGAGAAAGCAGAGAAGAAACAGAACATGTAGGACATGCTGAGATTAGGAGACCATAAAGAGAGGAATACGAACTTAGAGTAAGTCAAGACTGCACTAAGCATACTTTCCCTTCAGATAACTGCTGGGACGTTGTGCTGCATCCACAGTGAGTATCTTTGTACTTGTGTGAAGCCAAGCAGCATTCGTATTTGTTTTGAAGTGTGAGAAGACAAAGGTGAGGAAAGAAAGCCTTCCATCCAGCATGACACATGAAGCATATCAGGCTCTTAAAGGAGCATCCTCCTGGGTGTGATGCACATGCTGACGAATCGCACAGTAATGCAGCATGTCCAGTGAGTATCAGGGTTGTAGTAACATTCACAATGGCTCATGTCTCTTGCTCTAAAATAAATATGAAGTCTAGTAAATTTCACTTGATTCTTAAATGACAGAATACCCTGTAAGGTATTAATTTTCTTTGTTTGTTTAAATAACAAATAACCCATAAGGTATTAATTTTGTTTCTTTTTTACCACAAGTTCGAAGAACAGTTGGATGATTGTTCACAGATATGAGGGCATTCAAAGATTTTTCAGTAATTCATGAATTTGACACTGAAAATACATTAATCCACTATGATTCAAAATACAAAATGTATTATGGTTTGGCATTCCATAAGGGACTTGTGAGTCTAACTTATTAAGGATTTGCTTTAGGTAAAAGTCATGGTAATTTTCTTGAAATTTTAAGTGAATTCTGTGGTTGTTTACTTAGTTGCACAATGCACAGCTAAAACATACATATTCACAAATAAAATAATTTTCCAAGTGACTCTGAGACTTGCTGACTAAAGATTACTCTAGTAAGTTTGGCAAAGCAAGAGCAATCAGAACTGTGTGATTCTCTTGAACAAATGCAGAATTGATGCTACACACCTGGAAAGATGACAAAGTTCCATGTTATTGTCATAGACTTACAAGAGAAACGTGTACTGACTATACAAAGCATCTCTGTTTTAGTCACTATAAAGAAAAATGGGTATCATAAAAAGGTATATTACCCTAAATATAATATAATATAATTAGTTTTAACATTAAACAGATGATTATAATAATAATAATAATAATAATAATAATAATAATAATAATTGAAACACCAAATGTAGAGAACAAAGAAAGAATATTAAAAGCTGTAAGAGAAAAAGGTCAAGTCACATACAATGGCAGACCCATCAGAATTACACCTGACTTCTCCTCAGAAACTTTAAAAGCTAGAAGGGCCTGGACAGATATCCTACAAGTCCTGAGAGATCATAGGTGCCCAGCCAGACTACTATACCCAGCAAAACTCTCTATCAACATAGATGGAGAAAACAAGATATTCCATGACAAAATCAAATTTAAACAATATCTACCCACAAACCCAGCCCTACAGAAAATCCTAGAAGGAATATTCCAACCCAGAGAAGAAAACTTCACCAAACAAAACAAAGGGAATAAAAACCCCTCAGCAACTAAACCAAAAGAGGCACAGAACCATCACCTATACCAAACTAATGGGAAATAACAACCCCAGGTCACTAATATCCATCAACATCAAATGGACTCAACTCCCCAATAAAAATACACAGGTTTACAGAGTGAATCCGCAAGCAAGACCCGTCCTTTTGCTGCATACAAGAAACACATTTAACTACCAAAGATAGACACTACCTCAGAGTAAAGGGCTTGGAAAAGGTTTTCCAAGCAAATGGACCCAGGAAGCAAGCTGGAGTAGCCATCCTAATATCAAACAAAACAGACTTCCAACTGAAGTTAATGAAAAAAGACAAAGAAGGGCATTATATACTCATTAAAGGGAATATTCATCAAGAGGAAATTTCAATACTGAACATCTATGCCCCAAATACAAAGGCACCTACTTTCGTAAAAAAAAAAAACAAAAAACACTTTTAAAACTTAAAGCGCACATCGATCACAACACATTAGTAGTGGGAGACTTCAACACCCCACTCACAACAATGGACAGATCATCAAGACAGAAGCCAAACAGAGAAATATTGAGTCTAACAGAGATCATGAAACAAATGGACCTAACAGATATCTACAGAACGTTTCACCTAAACACAAAAGAATACACCTTTTTCTCAGCACCCCACGGAACCTTCTCCAAAATCGACCACATAGTTGGACACAAAGATAGTCTCAATAGATACAAGAAAATTGAAATAACACCTTGTATCTTATCAGACCACCACGGAATAAAGCTGGTCTTCAACAGCAAAAGAATCAACAGAAAGCCCACACACACATGGAAATTGAACAGCTCCTTACTGGATGACCACTGGGTCAGGGAAGAAATAAAGAAGGAAATCAAAGACTTCTTAAAATCCAACGACAATGACGACACAACATACCCAAACCTATGGGATACAATGAAAGCTGTGTTACGAGGAAAGTTCATAGCACTAAGTGCTTTCAAAAAGAAAATTGTGACAGCTCATATTAGTGAATTAACAGCTAAGCTGGGTGAATTTGAAAAAAAAAGAAGCAAACACTCCCAAGAGGAGCAGAAGGCAGGAGATCATCAAACTTAGGGCTGAAATCAACAACTTAGAAACAAAAAGAACTATACAAAGAATCAATGAAACCAAGAGTTGGTTCTTCGAGAAAATCAACAAAATAGACAGACCACAAGCCAAATTAACTAAAAGGCAAAGGGAAAGAACCCAGATCAACAAAATCAGAAATGAAAAGGGAGACATAACAACAGACATTGAGGAGATCCAGAAAATATTCGGGTTCTACTTTAAAAATCTATATTCCACCAAATTTGAAAACCTAAGCTAAATGGACAATTTCCTCGATAAATTCCACCTACCAAAACTAAATCAAAATCAGATTAACAGCTTAAACAGCCCAATAACCAACAAAGAAATAGAAACAGTCATTAATAATCTCCCAACCAAAAAAAGCCCAGGGCCAGATGGCTTTAGCACGGAATTCTACCGGACCTTCTAAGAGGAACTAACACCATTATTCTTTAAACTTTTCCACCACATAGAAACAGAAAGAACACTGCCAAACTCATTCTATGAGGCCACTGTCATTCTGATTCCTAAACCACACAAAGACCCAACAAAGAAAGAGAACTTCAGACCAATCTCCCTCATGAACATAGATGCAAAAATAGTAGCAAACCGAATTCAAGAACACATCAAAAGTATCATACACCATGATCAAGTAGGCTTCATCCCAGAAATGCAGGGATGGTTCAATATACAAAAGTCTATCAATGTAATTCACCATATAAACAAGATGAAAGAAAAAAACCACATGATAATCTCGCTAGATGCAGAAAAGCATTTGACAAAATCCAACACCCCTTCATGCTAAAAGTTCTGGAGAGAACGGGCATACAAGGTCCATACCTAGAAATAATAAAGGCAATATACAGCAAGCCAGTGGCCAACATCAAATTAAATGGAGAGAAGCTTGAAGCATTTCCTCTAAACTCAGGGACAAGACAAGGATGTTCACTTTCACCATATCTCTTCAATATAGTACTTGAAGTCCTTGCTAGAGCAATAAGACAACTAAAGGAGAGCAAAGGGATAAACATTGGAAATGAAGAAGTCAAATTATCCCTATTCACAGATGATATGTTAGTATACATAAGCGACCCCAAAAACTCCACCAAAGAACTCTTACTGCTGATAAACAACTTCAGCAAGGTGGCTGGATACAAAATTAACTCAAAAAAATCAGAAGCCATTCTTTATACAACAAACAAATATACCGAGAAAGAAATAAGGGAAACAACCCCCTTCACAATAGCCACAAACAATATAAAATACCTGGGGGTAACTCTAACCAAGCAAGTAAAGAACTTCAAGCCCCTGAAGAAAGAAATGGAAGAGGCCTTTAGAAGATGGAAAGATCTCCCATGCTCATGGATAGGTAAGATCAACATAATAAAAATGGCTATCCTACCAAAAGCAATATATAGATTCTATGCAATTCCTATCAAAATACCAACACAATTCTTTATAGACCTGGAAAAAACTATTCTCAACTTCATATGGAACAACAAAAAGCCCAGAATAGCTAAATCAATCCTGTACAATAAAAAAGCATCTGGAGGTTATCACCATCCCATATTTCAAGCTCTACTACAGAGCAATAGTAATAAAAACAGCATGGTACTGGTATAGAAACAGACCAGTGGATCAATGGAATCGAATTGAAGACCCAAACATGGATCCACACACGTATGGCCAACTAATCTTTGACAAAGAAGCCAAAACCGCACAATGGAAGAAGGACAGCATCTTCAACAAATGGTGCTGGTCCAACTGGATGTCCACTTGCAAAGAATGAAATTAGACCCATACCTATCACCTTGTACAAAACTTAAATCCAAGTGGATCAAAGACCTTAACATAAGGCCGACCACACTAAATATGCTAGAAGAAAAAGTAGGAGAAACCCTCGAACTCATTGGCACAGGTGACAACTTCCTGAACAGAACACCAACAGCTCAGGACCTGAGATCAACAATCAATAAATGAGACCTCATGAAACTGAAAAGCTTCTGTAAGGCAAAATACACTGTCATTTGAACAAAACGGCAACCAACAGACTGGGAGAAAATCTTCACTAACCCCACATCTGATAGAGGGCTATTATCTAAAATCTACAAAGAACTCAAGAAACTAAATGCCAAGAAACCAAATAATCCAATCAAAAAATGGGAGATGGAGCTAAATAGAGAATTCACAAAGGAGGAATCCCTAATGGCCGAGAGACACCTGAAGAAATGCTCAACATCCTTAATCATCAGAGAAATGCAACTCAAGATGACCCTGAGATTCCATCTAACACCTATCAGAATGGCTAAGATAAAGAGCTCAAATGACAGCACATGCTGGTGAGGGTGTGGAGAAAGAGGAACCCTACTCCATTGCTGGTGGGAGTGCAGGCTTGTGCAACCACTATGGAGGTCTCGTCTGGCGATATCTTAAAAATCTTGGAATAACCTTGCCTCAGGACCCAGCCATACCATTTCTGGGTATACACCCAAAGGACCCCTCACGGAGACCTAGCAAGGTCTCATCATCTATGTTCATAGCAGCCTTATTTGTAATAGCTAGAAATTGGAAACAACCCAGATGTCCCTCAACTGAAGAATGGATTAAAAAACTGTGGTACATCTATACAATGGAATATTACTCAGCTATCAGAAACAATGAAATCATACAATTTGCAACCAAATGGATGGATCTAGAGAAGCTCATCCTGAGTGAGCTAACCCAGACTCAGTAGGATGCACATGGCATCTATTCACTTATAGTAGGATTTTAGCTATAGGATATCTGTACTACAACCAACATACCAAAAGGAACATGGACATAAACTTTTTTTTTCTTTTTCTTTTTCTTTTTCCTTTTCCTTTTTTCTTTTTCTTTTTCTTTTTCCTTTTCCCTTTTCTTTTTCCTCTCTTTTTTGTTGTTATTCTTTGTTTTTGTGGGTTGGTGTGTTTGTTGGTCTTTTTTTAGTATTTCCCCAGTAGCAAGGAGACAACTTTCACTGGCAGTACTGCCTCGTAGGCCCCTGGTGAATGAAAAGGCTCTTGGCCCTCATATGACTCCTGATCTGTGGTGAGAGACTGTTATGCAGGGACACTCCACCCCAGAGGAACAAGACGGAAGGGTCGGGGGTAGACCTTGGGAGGGTGGGACTGGGAAGCGGGAAAAGAGGACAATATGATAAGGATGTAACCTGAAACAATAAACAAATAAATTTATTAATTAAAAAAAGCAGGTAACAATGCTAAAACACTGTAAATAAAATAAAGGATACAGCTGTTCAACCTGGTTTTATAAACCTCCAAGTGTCGAAAAAATGTAGAGCTAAGGTAAAATACATGAGAATTGTGGTGTTAACCCATGCCTTTAACTTCAGCAGAGACGGGAGGAGCACCATAGAGTTCATGGTCTTATAAATTCTAGAGTTACACGGAACAGGGTGGTGAGGGTGCACACCCTTAATCCCATCATTCAAGAAGAGTACACCCTTAATCCCAACACACTAGAGACAGAAACAGGCAGATCTCAGAGCTCAAGGTCAGCCTGATACAAAACAAACTCTAAATAGAGAAAAACTTCGATCCAGGAGTGGTGGAACACATCTTTAATCCCTTCAGATGGGAACCACAGGTCTCTGATTCCAATAATTAGAATGCAGAGACACACACATAGGATTTGGAAAGACCTAAGTTTAAAAGCTACTTACAAAAGGCCTACTCAATACAAAAAAATTGTCCTTCAAGATCTCAAAATATATACACTAAAGCTGGTTTAGCTCCAAAACAACAAAATAATTTCTTCTTTAACCCAGATTGAAAGATAACACTTTATATATTGTCAAAAAAACAAATTTGCTTCAGGAGAAATATTACCTAGCCACCCCCCCCCCCAAAAAAAAAGAGGGTAATTTTCCCAGAGTTAGGATTAGGGCAGGGCTCTGTTCTTATCTTTCCAGGAAACTCAAAGCATCCATTCAAGGAACCCAGGGACAACTAGACAACGGAAACCTCAGCAGAAAACAGAATCAGACACCAAAGAAGACGAGTGACCCAGTTGATTCAGCCTGACAGACTCCCTCTATAGCTGTCTCCATCAAAAGCCTACAACCACAACAATTCAATATCGCTAAGACCGTTCAGCTCTACACAATGCCCCAGCCAGAACCTCAGTAAAGCCTGCAAGATCAGCTTCTGCCTACAAACTCCTTAGGACATCTAAACAGCTGAGAACAGAAGGACTGAACATAAAAGGATTGTACTAACATTTTTAACCATTTTTCCATTTTGGTTCGGGCCCCAAACAGGTTTACTACGACCCAAATCAGCAGGAAGTCATTTTAAGAGAGCGACATCCCATGCCCAGATGGTGGGGAGGGTGTTTCTCCACACCCCCTTTTTCGTTATTTGAAGGATAACTGAATACTCTGTTATTTAGGGGAAGAGATTACAAGCTGTTAAATGGCCCTGTTTAATGGGTTTTGGAGGTTAGACCCAGGGACTTCCTACTTTTCCTTTTCTGTATCCTTCTTTCTCTCCTATGTAGGAGTGCATGGACTTGGGAAAAATGAGACATAGACATAGCACAGGAAGGACCAAGAAAAAGGGACAGATTATTGAATATGCCCTTAAACCTTTGTATATTGATACAAAATTAGTAGTATATTTGGCTAAAGTGGTATTGACCATTGTTTATTGTGCAAAAATAAGATCGTATTGGACTACATCGATATTGATCTTTGTATATTGATACAAAATTAAGATTATAATTGGCCACAATGGTATTGACCCTTGTATATGGACGTAATATTAAGATTACATTGGGCTACATAGGCATTGATCTTTGTATATTGATACAAAATTAAGAGTATATTTAGCCAAAATTGAATAGATCTTTGTATATTGATACAAAATTAAAGGTAACGCTTCCTAATGGTATCATACCTGGAGATACTTAAAAATAAAATGTGAAGCTCTGGCCTCTTGATACCAACCGTCTAAACCTGTTTAGGATAGTTAAGAAAAACAAACTCCTAGTCATGCAAACATGTCACTTTGTTAGCTACTATGACAGTCTATCACAGATATTCTCTAAACTACTCAGTAATCAAGTTGTTAAGAGACAAGCAACATTTGCCTATATAAATACAAGAGGCATCTTCAAAAACCCCAAGAGATCTGCAGACTATGGCATTCTAAGATGTTATCTTAAATTAAGTTTTTTTTTCTATCGAGACATATCAGCTCCTGACAGCACCCCCTATTCTACTCCAAGTAGAAGATAAGCAATGAAGAATCTCCAGTGTGAGATGGTTGAATTAGTGGCAAGCCTATCTCTTGGCATGAAAAAACTCCTTGCTTCAACTGCAGACAGACTTCTGTCCAAAAAGGACAAAACTTGGTAGCAGGGAAGTCGACAGTCTAGCTCTGCCAAGACAGGTTAGGTAAGTCCTTCATAATTCCTGCTCTACAATCAATGTCTGTCAGAGAAACAGAACCAAAAGGCTGAAGACTGATGCTGGAATGTGTGGAGAGAAAAGGGGAACTGTCCAGGCAGTCACTGGTTTGTCATTTCTTAGTATTGAAAGCTGCAGGCCCTGTACTTCCTATATAATCAGATATATTTATCCCTCTCAGGCTCTCAGGTCTCTGAGGTGGTTGAAGAATAGACAGCTAGAGTCTCATAATTAAATTTTGAGTTGTTTAGGAATCAAGAGG
>CAJQZJ010032535.1:1213035-1255065 GCA_907164525.1 Lophiomys imhausi
ATTGACCACACACAATATTCATGCATATTCACATATATGTGTATACACACACACGCACACACACACCTATATACATATATATATATATATAGAGAGAGAGAGAGAGAGAGAGAGTTCCTGCTACTTATTCACCAAGGTAAACAGAGAGAGGAAAGCACATTGGAAAGAAAAACTGTATATAAGTAAATTATAGAGGAATGAAATAGAATTTTATTTAAAAGCAATGCTCTGACAGTGAATAAGTAAACCGATAATTAATAAATAGTAACCTTCAGATAATCTCTAAGAAATCATTTTACATTAAGCAGAGCTGAGATTTCCTAACTCAGTTCTATTAAAATAATTTTAAAGGTCCATGCTTTCAGATTATTATTTCCTTGGCAGTTTGTTTCTTTATGTTAGAACTGATACCGAGTTCCTTAAAATTCAAAACAGAGCTTTAAGAAGGAAAAACATTATCAAAAGTGTTTCATGTTCAGAAGTGTCTTTGCCAACTCATTACCACTAGCTTGCCATGCCTGTTTTGTACCACTCTTTTCTAGTTGACTCATTTTTCACTTTGGCATCTGGTTTTTAATGAACTCCTTGGATTTCCTGATACCCTCTATTCAGTGCCATATAGAACAGAACAGATGCTGTTTCTTAGCTGCTGTTTCAAACTCATTCACTCTTCCTAGAAACACATTCTTTCAAATTCTTGGTGACTTTCAAGGTCCCTCAAGTCCTCCCTTCTTTCCCATAAATTCCAGCTTTCTGCTGCCCTCTCCTGGCCCACAATAGTATATTGACAGTTAATGCTAATGCTGAAGGTAAATCTTAAGTATCATAATAGAGGGAAAGTAGTGTGTCTGAAACATGCAAGCTGCTCCAAATCTCCTGTAAAAGATGAGGCCTGTCATGTAAATTGCAGTTCTAAACTGCAAAGTAAGAGGCCATTTTTTTCTTTCTTTTTAACAGGGTCTCACTACGTAGCCATGACTGACCTGGAACTCCCCATGTATATGAAGCTGGCTTCACTGTCACAGAGATTCCACTGCCTCTGCCTCCAGTGTTCTGAGACTAAAGTAATATGCCACTATGATCAACAATGGGCCGATAATGTTGCTCTGTTTTGGGTAATGGCAAGCCACATTTTAGGAAATTTTGACATAGAAAAAAGTGATTCAAGATCTTGTTCATGATCTGTGATTGAAATAACAATGTTTTAATAAATATTAATTTAGAAAAAAGTAATTTTACAAACTCTTTCTATTTAAGTAATTCATATTTGTTATGTAAACAGTTAAACTAAAACATTGATGAATATTTTAGAGTTATTCATCTAAATTTTAGTGGGAGAGGATGCAACATTTCACCAAATCTAAAATTAGAGTGTTGGAAACAAATTCAAATGTTACAGTAATTCCATACATAATTCAGATTGTAAAAGAAAAAAAGAAAATTTAAGCTGGATGAAACTTTTGCACTTATATCTTTAATGTAGTTTTAGTTGAAAGATAAATTTAATTAAGAATTTGAACTGCCTTTTAAATATGATGGTACACCGGAGAGAAACAAGAATATCATACATCCTGTGCTCTGTCCTTGCTTTGACAAGAGACAGTTTTAGACTTCTGGTGTTTGTATACTGTCTCTATTTCTCGGAGAAAATGTTCATGGGAAATATTTTCAAAGTTTACACTGAGGCAGTTGGAAAAGCTGGTTTGCTTACTCTTCCATAGAACCAAGAAATAAGTCCTGAGACAATTAAAAATAGCAAAAGCTGGATAAAAGGAGGTCGTGGGAAGCAGTTACTTGCAGAGAACTGTTACAATCATAAAGTTATTGGTGCAAGGAATCTTTTGTGGCAAATGAGGAAGCAGCTGTTTAGTACTTCCAGGTTGGTGGGGAGCAGCACAGGCATGTTAAACACAGGCTGTTCATCAGGAATTACAGAAACACTTGAGATCTGCAGAGATTAAACCTATTTTAACTGGATTTCTGAGTCAAGAGATGTGACAGCTAACAATTGATTTACTAAGGAACTGGCATAAAATGTTAAGATCCAATAATATTCATCTGATTTGTTAATTTTTATGCATCCTTGTCATTGGCCCCTCACACAATCAATGAAATAAATTTCCCATGCTATAAAATCCTAAAGAAATCTCTCAGTGCAGCCTGAGACCATAAAGGCCAGTGATGCTTGGGGAAGAGAGCTTTGTCAGAGTTTGACAATGTAATCTGTGAGTTCTGCAGTTTCCAATCCTAAAGGCTGTGGCTTAGACTACGGAGAACAGAATGATGTAGGGAGTTGGAAAGAGGCAGTGCAAACTTATGACTGCATGCAATCTTAATGTGAATAAAGATGCCAGATTGTCCATATTATATCCACTTCATACTTCCTGTCATAAAACTCTCCTCTATAATTTACAGTTCACCTGTTTTTATGTTCACATCCAATTCTTAGGAAAGAATTAAATTAATGAATAGTATCCATTTCCATCTCTCCAACCTTTCTTCAAGTAAACTGTTAGCTTTTCGTGTCTTTAAAATAAATATTAAGATAGAAGTCATTAATAGGATTTTTCAATTAGCAAGGCATTGTTTTAAGTAATTATTAATTAATTAATTATTCACAGAATTCTCTTTCATCTGCTTTTCTGACACAAACCACAGTTCATTTTTCCCATTCCCTTCAAATTTCTCTATGATTTATCAAATTATCTATTCTTATCTGACATTTAGGTTCAAGATCTTGATTTACAGATAAACAAATTGTTGATGATGAATCAAAGTCAGTGTGTGTTTTCATTTTTGCTAGTAAAATTTCACTGGAGCACACCCATGCTCATTTGTCCATGGATCATTCACATCAAATTTTGCTTTACAAATCTGAATGGTATAGATGTGAAAGAGACCACAAGGCTTTTCAAGCCTGAAGACTGAAGCATTTACTAACTAGAAAACAACTTATTGACTCCAATTTAAGTATTACTAATTAAGAAATTTTCTCTAATTTTTTAAAATTTATCTTCTTAACAATCATATTGTCTTTTTGCTTCTAATCTTTACTTATGAATATAGGATTCTGAAATTTATAAGTCAAGACAACACATTAGAAGTCCAAATGTATATAACCACCTACACATTCATTCTAAGGGGATATTGAAGAGTATTTCATATTTAAACTTGTGGCTGAATTTATAACCACACTCACATATAGTGTTTCTTTCCCTCTCTGAGTAGCTATCAGTTGGCAAGACCTTTTCAACTCAGTCTTTGGGCCCACCTGTCCTCTAGATGTATATTAAATGTGGATATAACAAACCTGATAATGTCATGCACAAAATTCTGTTCACAGAGTATTGAGCCTATGTTTTAAGTGCCATGCAATTAGTTCTTATTGACCTGTCTTATTACCTTCTTACACAGCTTGGGTTCTGACACATTAATTTGTTGGTGTCAGTCAGAACCTCTGCATCCATATCCTCTTCAATAGTGGCTTGCTCTGAATCACACACACAGGCTGATGATACTCACACTGCCACAAAGTTTGCATTCTATGACCATAATGCAAGCAGTTAATTTTTCACATATAATAATTATGATCACCATTTGTCCCTTGGGATATACAATGCAGATTCTAGCAATGCTATCTACTTTGCCTATAAGTGGTGATCAAATAACATAAACCTTCTCATGTCTTTAGTAATCAAGTTATTGCTTTTCCATTTATCTGAGTTAAAATTAAAGTCTACTGTCAGCAAAAAAATCAATAGTAACTGCATAAAACAGTCTGGGATCTATTATATTAGCCATATCAATTAGTAGTTGTAACTCTCTGTAGTAGAATAATTACTTATTGTTCACCCACTTGGTAAGAATGTTTAGTTTTATGTGCCAAATACTTTTATAAATAATAGAAATATATTATTTGTAAAAATTAAAAATAAAAGTCATAATATAATTTCATAATGGAAAAGAAACATTAAGTTACAGATAGAAAATTGTAATGATGGTTTTAAAGAAACATAAAAGAGTAGAAATAAGCATGGGGCTGTCCAATTTAAAAGGCTGGTTGACACATTTTACTTAATAAGCTCATATATGACTACATATGTAAATAAGATACAGGACACATGATATAATCAAATCAGAAAAATATGATTAATAAAGTATAGGCTGTGACTTTATTAAAGTTTTCATTTGCAACCTTTACTCTAATGAGTATATAGCAGATTAAGCATGAAAGAGTGACAGGTTAGTTAACCTAAAGGAAGTGTGCTAGCTGATTTTTGCTAACTTGAAACTAACTAGAGTCATGAGGTAAGAAGGACCCACAGTTGAAGAAATGCCTCTACAAATTGGCCTATGGGCATGTCAATTGGAAAATTTGAAAAGAATGTCTTTTGTGGGAGGGCCCAGTTCACTGTCATCAGTATTGCCACTGGGCAGAATATTTTTTTTTTAATAATTTATTTTTTATTTCTTCAAGTTACATCTCAATCACAATCCCCTCCCTACTCCCCCCTCCAGTCCCACCCTTCCACCCTCCTCCCCCTCAGCCCCACCATCCTCTTCCCTTAAGAGGTACACGGAAAGTAAGTGAACATAAGCCTGGAAGTGAACTGGCCAGTGAGCAACTTTCCTCCATGGTCTCTGCTTGGGCACCTGGGTCCTGCCTTGAGCTCCTGCACTTATTTCCCTCAAACATGGACTATCTGGAGCTGAAATAAACACTTCTCTCCTTAAAGTTGTTTTTGGTCAATGTTTTATCAGTGCAAGAGGGAATCAAAATAGGACAGGGTTTTGGTAAGTTATATGCAGTCTTTAAAGACATCACAAAGATTTTAGCTTTTCTTTTGAGTTGAGAAATGTTTTATTTCTATTTATATTGCTGTGACAAAACATCATGAGCAAGTCAATTTAAAGCAGAAAAAGTTCATTGGGCTTACAGTTTCAGAGGATTGTCCATGACTCTCAGGGAGAGCATGGCAGCAGGCAGGCAGGCATGGTGCTGGAGCAGTACCTGAGAGCATATATCTTATCACAAACATGAAGCAGAGAGAGGCAGAAAGAGATGCCTGGGAATGGCATTGGTTATTGAAACCCCAAATCTTGTCCCTTGTGACACATGTTCTCCAACAAGTCCATACCTTCTGATCCTTCTCAAATAGTCCTACCAGCTGGAGATAAAGCGTTCAAATACATGAATCTATAAGAGCCATTAAAATCACCCCAAGATGTCATAGTGATTTTTACAGACAAAAGTAGCATAGTTTTCAAGACTCACTCTAAATTCAGTGTAGAGTATTTATGAGGAAAAATATGAATGAAATGAAATTTCTAGGTAATAAATAATTACAAAGTTTCTATTAAGAACTGACAATAGCTCATACAATACAACAGCAATGAAAATTAAGGTACTTAGATTTTAGATGTATTTTGAAAGTTGGATGAAGTAGAATACTTATTAAAGACTAGTAAATATGAATCTAAATATGTTTTTATAATAAGTGAATAGAAAGAATACTTGACAATTATTGATAGACATAATGTAGGGAGGATACACATTAAGAGTTTCATTTATGCATGTAAATTTTGAGAAATCTATTAAATATCCAAGGTACATATTAAGTGCTTTTGGATATGAGAGGCTAAAGGCTTTATGAGAGCGTTTTTAAAGAAATATAGGTTGAAAGGTCATTTAACACTGCCAAATTCATTCTATGAGGCCACAGTTACCCAGATACATAAAACACACAAAAACTCAACAAAGAAATAATTTCAGACCAATGTCCTCCATGAACTTAGATGCTAGAATACTCAACAAAATACTTGCTTCATATTGCATGATTCCGTTGTTTCTGATAGCTGAGTAGTATTCCATTGTGTAGATATATCACAGGTTTTTAATCCATTTTCAGTTGAGGGACATCTAGGTTGTTTCCAGTTTCTAGCTATTACAAATAAGGCTGCTATGAACATAGATGAGGAAACTTCCTTGTGATTCCATGAGGAATCATTTGGATGTATACCCAGAAGTGGTATGGCTGGGTCCGAGGCAAGGCAATTCTAAGTTTTCTAAGATATCGCCAGACTGACCTCCATAGTGGTTGCACAAGCCTGCACTCCCACCAGCAATGAAGAAGGGTTCCCCTTTCTCCACACCCTCACTAGCATGTGCTGTGATATGAGCTTTTGATCTTAGCCATTCTGACAGGTGTGAGATGGAATCTCACAGTCGTCTTGAGTTTCATTTCTCTGATGTTTAAGAATGCTGATCAGCCCTTAACATAAGGCCGGATTCTCTAAATCCACTAGAAGAGAAAGTGGGAAAAACCCTCAAACTCATCGGCATAGGTGACAACTTCCTGAACAGAACACCAACAGCTCAGGCTCTAAGAACAACAATCAATAAATGAGACCTCATGAAACTGAAAAGCTTCTGTAAGGCAAAAGACACTGTCATTCAAACAAAGTGGCAGCCTACAGACTGGGAGAAAATCTTCACCAACCCCACATCTGACAGAGGGCTAATATCTATCCAAAATTTACAAAGAAGTCAAGAAATTAAATGCCAAGAAACCAAATAATCCAATCAAAAAATGGGGAACAGAGCTAAACAGAATATTCACAAAGGAGTAATTCCTACTGGCTGAGAGACACTTGAAGAAATGATCAGCAAATGAGAGCGTTTAAAGGATTTTTTTTCCTTAGATGACTAATACTGACTTGCTAATGAAGTACTAACATATATAGAGAAAGAAGTTATGATGTAGAGAGGAAAATTTTCTGTTGGTTGATGAGAAAAGTCAATGCCCAGTAAAATGAAAAATGTATCTATTTTATAGGTGCATAGAAATATTTGTTTTTAATAAGAGAAACATTTTATTTTAAGACCATGATAACATGGCATTTGAAAATCTGTTGTGGAAGCTTGTGCAAATTCCTTTCTTAGTGACATATCAAGAAAACCCAGTTGAGTACAGCAATGGAACTTGATATTTTTAAGATTCTAAAGGAAGTATGTGTCACAAAATAGTTTTCTTGAGTGATGGAAGAACAAGTCAGAACCTTGGACAGTGAAAGATCTGCTGTAAACTATTTGTTTTCTCAAAGGTTGATACTTTGACATATACAGATGGAAAGAAAAATCATACAAGAATGTCAGTGATTTTGTGAAATTATCATAATCATAAATCATAGAAACTAATTTGAATATGAGAGAAAATTTCTATTTTCTTCCCACGTGACAAGGATTGATATTAATGAATTCCATTTATTCAGTATTGTCACTGTGTTTCATAATAGTAAGCCTCTGGTTTAGAAATATACATCAGAATAATAAAACATTAAATTTTCTATAGTACTGACATATAAATAGGAAAGGTGCATCATACATATTTTAGATATGAACATTTTAGAAGATACATTTAGTTAGGAATTTTGCCAATTGACTTACGATGTGAAGAATAAGAAGTACTAGCCCCAGATATAAGATCCTTTGTCAAGTGATTGTATTGAGAAGGGAGTGTGACAGATACCAAAGAACGATTGATCAGAAATCTGGAACTCACCAAATTAGAGGTGTAAGATGTCTTGATACAAGACATGAAGGGCTAACAGAGGGAATGTAAAATTTTATTGTCCAAATCATGGACCCAGTGAGCAGAAACAATGCTAGAAACAATCATACAATGAGGACAACAGACACCATCTGGGAATAGCCTGAACAATGTAAGACATACTGTCATCTTACTGCTAAACCACGGAAAGGACTTAAATGCTATCTTCCCTATCATAGGGAATACCTGAATGTTATATGTACAGGTTAAATAAAAATAGGTTTTGAATTAATCTCTTGGCTACAAGGTAGAGAAGAAAGTGGATAAAGCACAGATTTCACTTTTACCAAGTAATTTAACAAGGTTATACAGGAAATAAGAGAATGGTGCACAAAATATCTTTGTGGACATATGGATAAAATAAACCATGAGCTCCTCCCAGGACCACATGTATGTGCTGTGTTCTTGAAACTATTTTTTCATGTTTTCTCTCAATTATCTCCAAATACTTCATATCTGCATCAAGAAGAAACTTCACTATCTGTTGTGTAGTCCTTTAATCTTAGAGGTTAAAACTTCTATATTGAAGGAAACCATTTTAAGACATGATACAAAAGTGAGGTAAAACAACAGGATAATTTAAGATGGTATATATACAGGAAGGTGAAGTAGTAAAATGTTTTTACAGGGAGATGAAAGACTCCACTCTGCAGAAAACTCCTTTGATTGGAAGTAAAGAACTCAAAAACAGCATTAGGAAGTTCCAGGTGACTGGAATCACTAGCTCCCTCCCTCATCAATAATATACAAGTAGTAAAGACTATTGAGAGGCACTGTTGGACAAGATGAACTTCTTAGAAAAGGTTCATACTGAGCAACCCAGAAAAAACTAAGGCAATGGAAGAACCACATGTGGAAGAAGCTCGAACAAAGCCACCTGGAAAGAACAGCCTCCAACCTGTTGAACTGGCTGTGCACTGTTTCAGGTTTCCAGCTTATGTTATCCTTCACCCATAGAGGGTGGATTTTTGTGTTGCAGCTGTCTTTAAATCATTCCTACTCTTGTATGCAACCTCGCACTGATGTTCCTGTAAGTTACTTCAATAAAGCATATTGGTTTACCAAGTTGTTACTATCGGTACTTTTGGACTGCTCCCAGTTTCCTTATCTCTGTTTTTCTTAATATATGTATTTATTTGTTGCTTCAGGTTACACCTCCATCATATTGTATTCTTTCCCCCCTTCTCAGCCCCGATCTCCCACCCTCTACCCCCTAACCCTTCCATCCCACTCCTCTGAAGTGGAGTGTCCCTATATACAGTCCCTTGCCTCATTTCAGAAGTCATATGAAGGCCAAGAGCCTCCTCATATACTGGGGGTCTACAAGGTTGTACCACCAGTGAAAAGGGTCTCATTGCCAGGGAGAGAAAACTAAAAAACAAACAAAAAGACTACGTTCATGTTCCCTTTGGTGCGTTGGTTGTAGTATAGATATCCTGTACTATATAGCTAAAATCCAGCTATAAGTGAATAGATGCCATGTGCATCCTTCTGAGTCTGGGTTAGCTCACTCAGGATGAGCTTCTCTAGTTCCATCCATGTGGCTGAAAATTGCATAATTTCATTGTTTCTCATAGCTGAGTAATATTCCAAAGTGTAGATGCACCACAGTTTTTTTAATCCATTCTTCGGTTGAGGGACATCTGGGTTGTTTCCAGTTTCTGGCTATTACAAACAAGGCTTCTATGAACATAGATGAGGAAACTTCCTTATGATTCGGTGAGGAGTCATTTGGATGTATACCCAGAAGCGGTATGGCTGCATCCTGAGACAAAGCTATTCCAAGTTTTCTAAGATATCATCATACTGTCATCCATAGTGGTTGCACAAGCCTGCACTCCCACTAGCAATGGAGGGGGATTCCTCTTTCTGCATACCCTGGCCAGCATGTACTGTCATTTGAGCATTTGATCTTAGCCATTCTGACAGGTGTGAGATGGAATCTCAGAGTCATTTTTGAGTTGCATTTCTCTGATGAGCATTTCTTCAAGTGTCTCTCAGCCATTAGGGATTCCTCCTTTGTGAATTCTCTATTTAGCTCTGTCCGCCATTTTTTTGATTGGATTATTTGGTTTCTTGGCATTTAATTTCTTGAGTTCTTAGTAGATTTTGGATATTTGCCCTCTGTCAGATGTGGGGTTGGTGAAGATTTTTTTCCCAGTCTGTAGGTTGCCATTTTGTTGGAATGACAGTGTCTTTTGCTTTACAGAAGCTTTTCAGTTTCATGGGGTCCCATTTATTGATTGTTGATCTCAGGTCCTGAGCTGTTGGTGTTCCATTCAGGTAGTTGTCACCTGTGCCAATGAGTTTGAGGGTTTTTTCCCACTTTTTCTTCTAGTAGATTTAGTGTGACTGGCCTTATGTTAAGGTCTTTGACCCACTTGGACATAAGTTTTGTACAAGGTGATAAGTATGGGTCTAAATTCATTCTTTTACAAGTGGACATCCAGTTGGACCAGCACCATTTATTGAAGATGCTGTCCTTCTTCCATTGTGCCATTTTGGCTTCTTTGTCAAAAATTAGGTGGCCATAAGTGTGTGGGTCTATTTCTGGATGTTCAATTCAATTCCATTGATCTACTGGTCTGTTTCTATGCCAATACCACAAACAATATAAAATACTTGGGGGTAACTCTAACCAAGCAAGTACAGGACCTTCACAACAAGAACTTCAAGCCCTTGAAGAAAGAAATTGAAGAGACCTTTAGAAGATGGAAAGATCTCCCATGCGCATGGATAGGTAGGATCAACATAATAAAAATGGCCATCCTACCAAAAGCAACATATAGATTCAATGCAATTCCTATCAAAATACCAACACAACTCTTTATAGACCTGGAAAAAGCTATTCTCAATTTCATATGGAACAACAACAACAACAACAACAAAAAACCCAGAGTAGCTAAATCAATCCTGTACAATAAACTTATCTCTGTTTTTTAGATGTTTATTCATGTCTCGCAAGGCAAAGTGTCACACAGCACCAGCACTGGGATGAGGAGGGGTTGGAATTGTGAACCTGAGGAAGAGCTGGAACCTACAGACTCTCTATAACCAGGGAAGCTGTAGAAAGCTTGAAACACTCATGGCATGAAACACAATGAATGATATATCCCTCCTGCTGGGACTGTGATAAGAGGGGACCCTGGATGAGATGCAACATTCTGTGAAAATATCAAGGCTTTGGAGACAAGAGTAAGAAAATTGGATTGATTGGTTCAACTAGTCTCTTTCTAGAATGGTAATAAATACCTGGAGCCTGATGTTAATAATGATTTTGGAAAGATCAAAGACAAGAATGCAAATATTAAAAAGAGGCCACAAACTCAAAAGAAGTGAAAGGAGTGGTATAAAGGAGGCTTGGAGAAAGGAAAGGGGTTGGAGAAATGCAATAAATACATCTGGGATAGCAACGAAACAAAAATATAAAATCATATAATGCAATAAGAATCAAATACTCAGAATATAACAAAGATTTAATAAAATGAAGAACATTATAATATTTATAACAACTGATATTAGACAGAACCTTAGCCAAATTAACTAAAAGACAGAGGGAGAAAACACAAATCAACAAAATCAGAAATGAAAAGGGAGAAATAACAACAGACATTGAGGAAATCCAGAGAATATTTGGATCCTACTTTAAAACCTATACTCAACCAAATTTGAAAACTTAAGTGAAATGGACAATTTTCTTGATAGATTCCACCTACCGAAGCTGAATCAAGTTCAGATAAACAGACTAAACAGCCCTATAACCCCTAAGGAAATAGAAACAGTCATTAAAAATCTCCCAACCAAAAAAAGCCCAGGGCCAGATGGATTTAGCACGGAATTCTACCGGACCTTCAATGAGGAGCTAACACCAATACTTTTCAAACTCTTTCACAAAATAGAATCTGAAAGAACATTGCCAAACTCATTCTATGAGGCCACAGTCACCCTCATTCCTAAACCACACAAAGACCCAACAAAGAAAGAAAACTTCAGACCAATCTCCCTCATGAACATAGATGCAAAAATACTTAATAAAATACTAGCAAACCGAATTCAAGAACACATCAAAAGTATCATACACCATGATCAATTAGGCTTCATCCCAGGAATGCAGGGATGGTTCAACATATGAAAGTCTATCAACATCATTCACCATATAAACAAGAGGAAGGAAAAAAACCACATGATAATCTCGCTAGACACAGAAAAAGCATTTGTCAAAATCCAACACCCCTTCATGCCAAAAGTTCTGGAGAGAACGGGCATACAAGGACCGTACCTAGAAATATTAAAGGCAATATACAGCAGGCCAGTGGCCAATATCAAATTAAATGGAGAGAAACTTGAAGCATTTCCTCTAAACTCAGGGATAAGACAAGGATGTCCACTTTCACCATATCTCTTCAATATAGTACTTGAAGTTCTTGCTAGAGCAATAAGACAACTAAAGGAGATCAAGGGGATAAACATCGGAAACGAAGATGTCAAATTATCCCTATTTGCAGATGATATGATAGTATACATAAACGACCCCAAAAATTCCACCAAAGAACTCTTACAGCTGATAAACACCTTCAGCAAAGTGGCTGGATACAAAATTAATTCAAAAAAATCAGAAGCCCTTCTTTATACAACAAACAAATGGGCTGAGAAAGAAATAAGGGAAACAACCCCCTTCACAATAGCCACAAACAACATAAAATACCTGGGGGTAACTGTAACCAAGCAAGTAAAGGACCTGTACATCAAGAACTTCAAGCCCTTGAAGAAAGAAATGGAAGAGGCCTTTAGAAGATGGAAAAATCTCCCACACTCATGGATAGGTAGGATCAACATAATAAAAATGGCCATCCTACCAAAAGCAATATATAGATTCAATGCAATTCCTATCAAAATACCAACACAATTTTTTATAGACTTGGAAAGAGCTATTCTCAATTTCATATGGAACAACAAAAAGCCCAGAATAGCTAAATCAATCCTGTACAATAGAAAAATATCTGGAGGTATCAACATCCCAGATTTCAAGCTGTACTACAGAGCAATAGTTGTAAAAACAGCATAGTATTGGTATAGAAACAGACCAGTAGATCAATGGAATCGAATTGAAGATCCAGAAATAGACCCACACACTTATGGCCACCTAATTTTTGACAAAGAAGCCAAAATGGCACAATGGAAGGACAGCATCTTCAACAAATGGTGCTGGTCCAATTGGATGTCCACTTGTAAAAGAATGAATTTAGACCCATACTTATCACCTTGTACAAAACTTAAGTCGAAGTGGATCAAAGGCCTTAACATAAGACCTGTCACACTAAATCTACTAGAAGAATAATTGGGAGAAACCCTCGAACTATTTGGCACAGGTGACAACTTACTGAACAGAACACCAACAGCTCAGGACCTGAGATCAACAATCAATAAATGGAACCTCATGAAACTGAAAAGCTTCTGTAAGGCAAAAGACACTGTCATTCGAACAAAACAGCAGCCTACAGACTGGGAGAAAATCTTCACCAACCCCACATCTGACAGAGGGCTAATATCCAAAATCTACAAAGAGCTCAAGAAATTAAATGCCTAGAAACCAAATAATCCAATCAAAAAATGGGGGACAGAGCTAAATAGAGAATTCACAAAGGAGGAATCCCTAATGGCTGAGAGACACTTGAAGAAATGCTCAACATCCTTAATCATCAGAGAAATGCACTCAAGACGACTCTGAGATTCCATATCACACCTGTCAGAATGGCTAAGATCAAATGCTCAAATGACAGCACATGTTGGCAAGGGTGTGGAGAAAGGGGTACCCTCCTCCATTGCTGGTGGGAGTGCAGGCTTGTGCAACCACTATGGAGGTCAGTCTGGCGATATCTTAGAAAACTTGGAATAGCTTTGCCTCAGGACCCAGCCATACCACTTCTGGGTATACACCCAAAAGCCTCTTCACGGAATCAGAAGGAAGTTTCCTCATCTATGTTTATAGCAGCCTTATTTGTAACAGCTAGAAACTGAAACAACCCAGATGTCCCTCAACTGAAGAATGGGTTAAAAAACTGTGGTACATCTACACAATGGAATACTATTCAGCTATCAGGAACAATGAAATTATGCAATTTGCAGCCAAATGGATGGAACTAGAAAAGCTCATCCTGAGTGAGCTAACCCAGACTCAGAAAGACACATATGGCATCTATTCACTTATAGTAGGATTTTAGCTATATAGTAGAATGTATCGATACTACAACTAACACACCAAAAGGAACTTGGACATAGACTTTTTATTTTTAATTTTTAATTTTTATTTATTTTTTATATTTTTTTAAATATTTTTCTATTTTTAGTCTTTTTTATCTATTGTCTGCTTATTGGTTTGTTTGTTTAGTAGTTCTCTCTCCCGGGCAATGAGACACTTTTCACTGATGGTACTGCTTTTAGACCCCCAATGAATGAGAAGGCTCTTGGCCCTCATACAACCTCTCAACTGAGATGAGAGACTGTTATATAAGGACACCTCACCCCAGAGAAATGGGATGGAAGGGTTAGGAGGTAAAGAAAAAAAAAAAAAGAAATGTGATGTTTCGGCCTACTACTAATTGTCATAAACTGTTTAGGATAATTAAGAAATGCAAACTAATGGTTATGCAAGCTGTTCATTCTGTTAGGTACTATGACAGCCTATTATAGTTATTTTCTAAGCTAATCAGCTAAGAGACAAGCAACATCTGCTTACCCTAATATAAGAGATAGATTGGGCCTCTTCAAAAACCTCAAGAGATCTGCAGAATATGGGATTCAAAGATGTTTGCGTAACTTTAGATTTTTTTATATCAAGACATATCAGCACCCCCTATTCTCCTCCAAGTAGAAGATGAGCATTGAAGAATCTCCAGTCGGAGATGATTGAATTAGTCGCAAGCCTATCTCTTGGTAGGAAAAGCTCCTTGCCCCAACTTTAGACAGAATTCTGTCCAAAAAGGACAAAACCTGGAAGCAGGTAAATCAACATCCTAGCTCTGCCAAGACAGGGTAGGTAAGTCCTTCATAACCCCTGCTCTAAAATATCTGTCAGAGAAACGGGGCCAAAAGACTGAAGTTCGATGCTGCAATGTAGGGAGAGAAAATGGGAACAGTTCTGGCAGCCACTTGTATGTCATTTCTTAGTTTTGGAAGCTGCAGGCCCTGTACTTCCTATAAAATCAGATATATTTATCCCTCTCAGGTCTCTGAGGTGGTTGAAGAACAGATATCTAGAGTCTCATAATTAAATTTTGAGTTGTTTAGGAGTCAAGAGAGTGTTATAGATCTAAGAAGATACTTTTAAAATTGTGTTGCAAGTTAGTATGAATGTTGAGTCAGATATAGAACTTTAAACTCATGGAGATGGTTACATAGTAGAATGTTAAAGTCAGGTACCAAATACATATGGACTGGACAGTGGGAATGTATGCTAAGCCATATAACCCTCATAACTGTGGCCTAATTACCTCTGTTTTTTGTATTGTATTTATTATTATAAGAGAAAGAGCCATTGTTGGACTGAAAGGGAAAACTCTAGAGGGAAATAAGGTATACCTTAAACTTAAAAGAAAAAAAAAAAGGGAAGAAAATGGAGGATGAGGATGGGAGGGTGGGACTGGAGGTGGGAATAGGAAGGGGACTGCGACTGAGATGTAACTTGAAGAAATAAAAAATAAAGGAAAAAACTGACATTATAAAAGAAAATTTCTAGAACTTGTCTCAGTTAAGTTATTGTTCTTAATTGATATTCTCTCCTCTCAGATGAATTTAGCTTGTATCAAGTTGACAATAATAACAATAATAATAATTTTCCAATGTAGAATGTTTGAAAATTAGAAGATAAATAATAAAAACAAGAATTTCAAGAAGTTTATAAAATTTTGAGAAAATGCACATGTAGGAAGTAAAGCTTGCCGAGCATGCTGGCACATGCACGCTTTTAATCCCAGCATTCCGGAGGCAGAGGCAGGTGGATATCTGTGATTTTGAAGCTATCCTCGTCTACAGAGAGGGTCTAGGACAGCCAGGGCTCTGTTACCCAGAGAAACTCTGTCTCAAAAACCAAAGCAAAACAAAACAAACAAAAAGTTTTTAAAAAACATATATAGATTGGACATAGGCCCCTACACATACATAGATGATAGGCAGCATGGTGTCTGGCAGATCCCTTAGCAAGTGGAGCTGGGTTGGGGAGCTGTCTCTGACATGAACTCTTTTGCTTGTTAGTGGAACACCTTACCCTAACCGGGCACCTTGTTGGCCCTGGTGCAAGAAGAACTTGATGAACAGAGGTAGGTCAGTATGAGGGGGAGGGCTCCTTCTTCAGAAGAGGAGAGGGGGAAGAGGGTGGGAAGGTGGGACCGGGTGGGGAGCATGGAGGGGGCTGCAATGGGGATGGGACTTGAATAAATTAAAAAAAAAGAAATAAAGCTTAAGAACCCATATGTGCAAATGTCACTGAAGTTAAATATATAAGGCATACTTTAGACCATTATCGTCTTCTCTAATCTCTTGAATCCAGACCCTTTTGTTTTTGTTTTATTTTTGTTATTTTGTTTGTTTTTGTTTTGTTTGCTGTTATTTGCATCTCATTGTGGGTCTTTTTTATTCCACAACATATGCTTATTCTCATGTTTCTTCTTTTGCAAATTTTGTGATTCACAGTTTTTCTGACTTTCCTAAGTTTGACTTTCATGCCTATTCTCTCTGGAAAATTTCACTTCTAAGCACTTACTTATCTGGTGCAGATGATTTACTCTTGGCCCTTCTTGTCCCATGTATAATGTCCATATTTGAGCATCTGTTAATCTGTTATGTTTCAAACAATAAGACACTATTATTATATTGCTTTCTAATGTAATAATATTGGGTATTACCCAGGCATATAATCTTTCTTGTATCACTCCATTATTCTAAGACTCTCAATTTAGCAAAGATATTATCAGAATTGTATAATATTGCTTTTAATGCATTTTTATAATATAAAATATCCCATTTAAGTTGAAAAATTGTCATCAAGCTAGCTTCAAAAAACATATTTTTATTCTACAGAACTACAAATAAAACAGCAACTTGAATATATATATATAATATCTGTCAAGTATTTATGAATTCCAAATCGTTACATAGTAGCCTAGGTAGTTAATAAAGTAATGTGCAAAAAGAAAACAACATTGTAAATTGTATTCACTGCCACAAATGTGTGCAACCTCTTCAAAACACTTGTGACCAATGTAATACTTATATCAACAAATTGGTGAATTATTCAGGTGATACGTTTTCTATTACTGTGGGAAGTTAGTTAAATTTCCACTAGTGCTTTAATCATTTTTCTTACTACATCATATTTCCTTTGATAATAAAATCTCAAATCACATATTATTTCAGTTTACCTTGTTAAGATATTACTCTATTTTCTTTTTTTTACTTTTATCTTTTTTAAAATTTATTTATTTATTGCTTCAGGTTACATCTTCATCATAGTGTCCTCTTTCCACCCCTCCCAGTCCTGCTCTCACACCCTCTACCCCCTAACCCTCCCATCCAGCTCCTCTGGAGTGGAGTGTCCCTACCTAACAGTCCCTCACCCCAGTTCAGAAGTCATATGAGGGCCAAGAGCCTCCTCATACACTGGGAGCCTACAAGGCAGCACCACCAGTGAAAAGTGTCTCATTGCCAGGGAGGGAAAAATAAAAAACAAACCAACAAACAAACAAAAAAAATAAATAAAAATATAAAAAGTCTATGTCCATGTTCCCTTTGGTGCATTCATTGTAGTATAGATATCCTGTACTATATGGCTAAAATCCGAATATAAGTCAATGAATGTCATGTGCATCCTTCTGAGTCTGGGTTAGCTCACTCAGGATGAGCTTCTCTAGTTCCATCCATTTGGCTGCAAATTGCATGATTTCATTGTTTCTGAATGGCTGAGTAGTATTCCATTGTGTAGATGTACCACGGTTTCTTAATCCATTCTTCGGTTGAGGGACATCTGGGTTGTTTCCAGTTTCTAGCTATTACAAATAGGGCTACTATGAACATAGATGAGGAAACTTCCTTGTGATTCAGTGAGGAGTCATTTGGGTGTATACCCAGAAGTGGTATGGCTGGGTCCTGAGGCAAAGCTATTCCAAGTTTTGTGATATCATCATACTGCCCTCCATAGTGGTTGAACAAGCCTGCACTCCCACCAGCAATGGAGGAGGGTTCCCCTTTCTCCACACCCTCGCCAGCATGTGCTGTCATTTGAGCTTTTGATCTTAGCCATTCTAACAGGTTTGAGATGGAATCTTAGAGTCATCTTGAGTTGCATTTCTCTAATGGTTAAGGATGCTGAGCATTTCTTTAAGTGTCTCTCAGCCATTAGGAATACCTCTATTTTCAAAGTACTTGTTTTTTGGCATAAGCTAAAATGCTGTAACAAATAGGTCTACTATATACATATATGTATACATGCATATATACATACTTAAACATATATACTTACATACATACATACATATATATGTGGAAAGGCAATATATTCTCAGGACGAAATTCTCAATTGAAGCAAGCTCTGCCAGTCATTATCTTCCAGTTTGAGCATTCGTGCATGCCTCCTACATGCCAATAGAGTTTATTAAGTATAGTTTCATGATCCAAAATATTCTAGCTTTATCTTTAACTACCTGTTCTGTTACTATTGATATATCAACCCAATTATTATCAGAATGTAAATGTATTGTAAGTATTTATAAGGGACATCCAAATTATTACTAATTACCTATTCTGTATGTTATTCCTTAATTTTCAGTTGTAAAAGATATTTTGGTTACATTGGAAAATAATACATATATTTTGTTTTCTGTATTTTAAATTAAAATAATATTACTATTTAGAAAACAAAAGAAATTATTTCATATGTGGGTAAATCACATTCAGTTTCTTATTTTCAAGTCAAATAGTGTCATTTAAATTTTTACATACATTCTTGCAAGAGTACCCATTAAAAGAATATTCCAGGGTGGGAGGGCAGGACTGGGAGGGGTGGAAAGAGGGCACTCTGATAGAGATGTAATCTGAAGTAATAAATAAACATAAAAATTCCAATTGTCTTAAATATATTTTCAGAAAAGATAATTATTTTCCTTAATTTTATTTTATTTTTCAAATTTTTTGTACTAATTTTTTTCAAGTTACATTTTTATCACAGCCCTCTCCTTCCTCCCCTCCCAGTGCCACCTTCCCTTCTTCCCATCTCTGTAGTCTCCTTCTTGGCTAAGGTGAGCCCCCACATATAAATCTTGTGCAGTTCATCAGTCATATGAGGGCTAAGATCTTCCTTTTGTACTGGGGCCTGGTATAGTGGCCCAGAAGAGTAAGGTGTCCCACTAACAGACAACAGGGTCCATGACCTGCTGCTGGGTGGAGTTTTTCATAGGATAGCTATAGTAGGTTCCTCTCTCTTTGGGTATGTGGATTGTGGGATGGTTGTCCTGTACATTATGGCTAATATCTACTTATAAGTGAATGCATAACATGTTTATCATTCTCAGACTGGGTTAGCTCACTCAGGATGAGCTTCTAGTTCCATCCATTTGGTTGCAAATTGCTTAATTTCCTTGTTTCTAATAGCTGAGTAGTATTCCATTGTGCAAATGTACCACAGCTCTGGTTTTTCGTTTTGCTCTGTTTTGTTTGTTTGTTTTAATCCAGTCTTCAAATGAAGTACTTCTGGGTTGTTTCCAGTTTCTGGCTATTACAAATAAAGCTGCTATGAACATAGTTGAGGAAATGTCCTTGTGGTTTGGTGGAGAATCTTTTGGCTATATGCCCAGGAGCAGTATACCTGGGGCTTTAGTTAGAACTATTCCCTGTTTTTTTGAGGTATCACCAGACTGATTTCCAAAGTGGTTGTAGAAGTTTGCACTCCCACCAGCAATGGAAGAGTCTTCCCCTTTCTCCACATCCTTGGCAGCATGTGTGATCACTTGAGTTTTTGATCTTAGCCATTCTGATGGGTGTGAGATGGAATCTGAGACATTTTGAGTTGCATTTCCCTGATGACTAAGGATCTTGAGCATTTCTTCAAGTGCCTCTCAATAATTAGAGAATCCTCTTTTGTGAATTCTCGATTTAGTTCTGAAACCCATTTTTTGACTGGATTATTTGGTTTGTTGGTGTTTAATTTCTTAAGTTCTTTATATATTTCTTATTTTATGTGTGTTTAGTTATTTGCACAAAAGAAATGTAATTATAACAATATTGCATTATTTTCACTTCTTTTGAGGTCTTTTCACTGTAGGAAATCAGAATTACAATTCTGCTGGAGTTCCCACAATGTCTGCTTACCTCCTGGCGACAGTTTTCTGGAGATTCCTCATACACACAATGATTGCCATAAGGATAAAATGCTATAAACAACTCGGAAAATGTGCTCAGATAGAAATAAGAAGAAAGATAAACAAAATTACAAATTTTAATTAAAGAAAGAATAAAAATTATATTGGGCTTGCATTTACATACAAGTAGTTAATATATACACCAGTCATCTGCCTTTCTTGGAATAACTCATTTTCTGGAACAAAAGCCAAAAGTGTCAAGTTTCAGGACCTTGTATTCATCAGTAATGAATGATTTAATAATTTCCATCATCATTTACTTGAATACTAGATGACTGTTTTTGTTGTTGAGAATTCAAGCTAGTTTCTAAAATACACATAGAATTTTATGAAAAAAAATCAAGATTTTACAAGCTGAATGTGCTTTCAATCATTCAATATAATCTATTATATCAGAAGAAGCCAGATTTATTTGATTAGTCACAAACTTTGTTTACTACAGATATGTGTGATCAGTTCACATTTAAGAATCTCATTTAAAAATATTTGAATGTATTCAGGTGATACATTTATTTCTAGGATAAGGCACACAATTTAAATTCTTTTAAAGAAATGATTTAACAATTACTACTAAGTTTTAGTAGCCATACAGCTCCCAGTTACTGGCATATTTTTAGCTGATGGCTTTTTAAATATATTTTTATTTTTTATATATTTTGAAAAGCACCTCCTAAACCAAGTTTCTTAAATGTGCTGCTGTTTCTTATATATGTATCTGAAAAGTGAGACACATAAATCAACTGCCTAAATGAGTATTTGGGAAACCATGGGATTACTTCAGATAAAAGGAAAACATATGCTGTAGATATTAGTTGATACTGTGGTATTTTTCTAGTTCCCAGTGAAATAATTTTATAGAGAAAAATCCAAATATGAAGAAAGAGTTAGTATACTGTCCTGAATAATGAGTTACTTACTAGTTAGAAAAATGAATTCTTAGAAAGCTATCAAAGTAAACTAAATAACACAGGTAGTTTAAAGAAGTGAAAATTGATGGACTAATAATAATTATAAGAATTTTAAAATAAAGACATGAAAAAAGTATAGTAGAAGCCAAAAGGCTGTGAAAAAGTATATTCATTTGAAATACCAAATAAAATTTTAACAAGGGAAAGAAATATGGACAAATTGTTTAAGACATAATGACCATAGTTTCCCCCTATTTTGTGTAGCAAAGTGTAGGTAGAAATGGCCCAGATAATCCTGAAAGATATATAAAAAACTCACATTTTGCTAAGCTTGTGTAAAAGAGAGTTCTATATGTGGAAGGCTCCTTGAAAGTTATTTTGAAGATATTTTTGTCATTTTCTACTTTTTATGGACAGCCCCTCTATTCATGAGTTTATATTCTGAATGGAAGCACACAATTTTTACTTTCATATAAGTATGATTTATATTTGTTAGGCTTATTTCCAATACTTGGTATATTTTTGTTTTCAGTATGTTGTTTATTGTCATATAATATAGTGTAATAAATTTATATGGTATAAAAAAGACATTTTCAGAATATTCTAAATGGATTCCTAAGTCTGGCACAATTTACATTATCATGCTTACTGGAGCTCTCAGTTACTCAGTTACTGACATATTTTTAGCTGATGGTTTTTTAAATATATTTTTTAAAGCACCTCCTAAACCAAAGTTTCTTAAATGTGCTGCTGTTTCTGATATATTTATCTGAAAAGTGAGGCACATAAATCAACTGCTTAAATGAGTATTTGGGAAACCATGGGATTACTTCATATAAAAGGAGGACAAGTTATATCAAGGAAAATGTGTATGAATCATGTGATTTTTAAATTTTTATTGAATTCAAAAGCAAACCTTATTGTTTTACAGGTTAAGTGACATTAAAAGTGAAGTGTTAGAATTATGGTGGTAAACTGTAACTCCTAATAAACTAATGTGCAAAGAGAAAACAACATTGTAAATTGTATTTACTGCCAGAAAAGTGTACAACATCTTCAAAACAGTTAAAGTGACCAATGCAATATTTATATCAGTGAAGTGTTGAATTGTTGAGGTGATACATTTTGTATTACTGTGGGAAGTTAGTTAAATTTCCACTAGTTATGTACATATTTTTTCTTACTACATTGTATTTCCTTTGATAATAAAATCTCAAATCACATGTTATTTCATGTTACCTCATTAAGATAACACTCTATATTCAAAGCCGTTGTTATTTAGCATAAAATTTCACCAAAATCTACAATGTTGTAATAAATAAAATAGGATTACTATACATACATACATACATACATGCATACATACATACATACATACATACATACATACATACATACATACATACATACAAAGGCAATGCATTCTCAGGACAAAAATCCCGATTGCACCAGCTCTGTCAGTCATTTTCTTCCCTTTTGGACATATCTGCATGCCTCCTACATGTTAAAAATGCAGTTTCACTATCAAAAAATTCTAGGTGCCATTATAGGTTTCTCTTTAACTACCTGTTCTATTACAATGATATATTAACCCAGTTCTTATCAGAATGTAAAGCCTTCAACAAAAAGGAATTGGAAAATAATTGAACTCTCACAATTTGTTTTAGACATGCAAGGATTATATCTGCTTAACAAAAGTTGATAACATGCATAAGGAATGTAATTCTGCTCTTTCATCTCAGTCTCCTATCTGCTCTAAAATTCACATCTTAAGCAGCTCAAGATTTCAGGTCTTTCCAATTTGCCAACAAAGACAGGGTTCTGTTCCCTTGTGATTAAACTTTGGATTGCATTCTCAGGGCTGATGCATCTCAAGCTTCTCAAAGAATGAGAATCTTCTCAAGTCATTGAAGAAAATCCACAAGGGAGCTTCGCTTGTTCTTCCAACGCAGAATGCTCTTGTGTTTGCAAACCAAGCTCTTCCTTTGGGGTGATCCAAACTCCCCCAGCCACTGCCCCTCAGCCCACTTAAAGAGATGACCTATTTCATCTGCCAATGTAGCTTCTTTAAATATCTAATTCCCTTGCCAGAGTTTCCCTAACACTCCAGGAACTTCCCACTCTGAAGTTCCGGGTAGGAACAGAATGCCTTCTTTATCAACTCAGTTTAAATTCTTTAACTGTGTCACAATTAAACAATAGTTAGACCCCAAGTTTCAAGATGCTTCTCCTGAACGTTTTCTAATCCTTCCCCCTCTAGCAGCATTCCAATTTCTATAACTTTTAATGTGAAAGTCAACAATAATAAAAAAGAGCCATGACCTCACTATAAAAATGACTTTTCTCATTTAAAGTACACAAGAATACATTGCTCTCCTTCTATATTCTATTCTACAGGTAATGCAAACTTTCTAGGAGATGAGACTCTAGCATGTCACTCTACCCCAGTATCTGTTATTTTGCTATATACATCCTGACTTCTGATGAAATACATCCCCAAACCTAACATGTCAAATCCATAAGAATGTTTTGCTTACAGTGGTAAGCATCCCATCAGCACCAAATATAATGTCAAGCCTACACTTCTAGATGCCAAGGAAAAATGAATTTTAAATGGCTATTTCTCTCTATTTGTGAAGATAACAACAATAGACTACACTCCTCTAGAGTGCCCCCTGTGTGTGGAATCCATAAATCTTGTGTAATTAGAGTTTCGTCTGTGATTACATCGTGACGTGTTGTCAGAGACATATTTACCCTCTACTTACATATAGTGAAACATGCCACATACAATGTTGTACTGTGATGCAATGTACCTAGTCACCTGATTATTTTCAGGAAGACTTAATTAAAATATAAACTAGCATTTATCAAGTGTGTAAGTATCTATGGTTTCAAAACAGTATGAAATATTCTTGGCAAAGTAGATGTGAGTCTCTGTAAAATCCTAAAGAAGAGAGCAGAAGCAATTGGAATTTATAAGCCTAAAAGAAGGAGGAAAAGAAAAAAAAAGTGTAACCACAGAAAATCACCAAAATTGTGAGCATCTGAACACAGTCCAATCTACCCTCACTATAATTGCATGTACTGTGCCTAATCCAGGCTACAAAACCAAGGTTTGATTTGGTTTTATATTTAACAAATCCTATGTCATGTACCTTCTGAAGGCCTGACTTGTAAAAATTATGTTTCTCCTGAACTTGCGGGCCATTCATTGTGTTTTTGTGTATTATAGTACTGGTTCCAAACATAGTGCATTTAATATGCTAGACCACTGAGTTATAGCCCCAGCCTAAAAAATTCTTCCAGTCATATTTCTATGTTAGTTTTTATTTCTTTATTCAATTTGATACAGAGTTTCAAATTATTTCATCTCCAATTTATGGTATCAAGCAGTTCATATCTCAGGCTCTCATGTATTGAGTGCCAAATGCCACTGCAATGGTTTCAAAACTCTATGGACATCCTGGGCATAACAGCTATGAGTCTATGCAGAATCCTAATTAAAGAGCATGAGAATTTGGAAATTATCCAAGTGGCTTTAGTCACTTACCACTGTACTTGCAATTGTTTCACAGATTTATCAACAAACATAATGATATATGTGGGATTCAGTATGATGCCTATACAATATATAATAGAACATTTTTGAACAGATACACCACTCCTTATTTGTATGCACCACATGTCTCCCAATACCAAATCAGCACTTCTACTTTTAAGTTGATATTAATGGGCTTCTATGACATAGCTCCCTATATGCATATAGTATTCCCCCAATCATATCCAATCTCCTTTACCTACACCTGTGTATGGTTATTCCTAATCACTATTAATTACTATACTACATTAAGGTTGACTTTTTCTTTTAGATTTCATATATAATACTTGTCTATTTGTATCTGACATATTTCCTTAATATTATATCTCTACTTTTATCTACATTGCTGCAAATAACAGGATTTCATTCTTATTTAGCATTGAATAATAACTTTTGTACTTACAACACATTGTTTTATCAATCTATTGGCTGATGAGTACCAAGAATGACGCTGCATTATAAATAGTTCTGAAGTAAACTTGAGTATTAGGAATGTCATTGTTTGGGATATACCCTGTGATATGGGATAGTTCATACTATTGTAGGTGATGCTATTTCTGGACAGATGGTCCTTTGCCATATAAAGAACAAACTGAGAAAATCATAGAGAGAAAATCAGTAAGAAGCATCCCTCCTTTGTATCTGCTTTGATTCCTGCCTCTAGGTTTCTGCTTCAGCCTCCCTGATGATGGACTATAACCTGTAAGCCAAACAAATCCTTTCTTCCCCAAGTTTCTTTTGGTCAGGGTGTCTTATTACTGCAAAAAGCAACTATGGACAGTCCATAATTACCATGCTAGTTTCCATTCTATCAACATCCTGTGAGAATATTCTTACAAATATGTGCTGTTGCTGTTTTATAATAGTCATTCTATCTGGGATGATACTTTATCTTATTATCAACTTGAATTGCATTTCCCTCATGGAAATTTTTTCATATATCATTGTCCTTTTATTTTTTTAGAGTTTTTGTTAAGTTTTAATGTTTTCCTTATACATATGTTTGATATTACCGCCATTCAAAGAACACTAGGCTGCTGCTTTACAACGTCAAATTTTTCTGTACTGTATATAAATGTTCATTTCACTTAATAAAATGTCTATTTTATGTTATTTCTTATTATGATATTTTAAACTTTATTGTTGTTAATGAAAATATAATTATATTATTCCTTAAAACCCCTTAAATGCTCTTCCACTGTCTTAAATCATGACATACTGACATCACACTAAGTCGGTTTAGTGGTTTTTTGTTTTGTTTTGTTTTGTTTTGTTTTTTTCTTAGAGCTGACCACTTGGTATTGGATAATAGTGCCAAGAGTCCTTTTCCTTCAAAAAGTCTAACAGTTCCCTTTTCAGTAATCACTGGTTTCTTGTAACTCTTAGTCTAGGTGTGGGATCAGTGAAATGTCCTTCATCTATGTTTCCATGCTGGCTGGTATAGGAAGTGTTCAGAGCCCATTCAAACAGCCGTAGTTTTTGACATGCCATGTAGGTAGGTAGCTTCACATCTCTCAGAGATGCAATTGTGCAGTAAATTCCCTGATCCTCTTGGTCTTACAGCATTCTCCACTGTTCTGGGATGTTTCCTGAGGCTTAGGTATAGGGGTTGTATTATAGACGTATCAATTGGCGCTAAGGGCCCCACACTCAAATATTCTTTGTATTTTTGACCAGTTCTAGCTTTCTGTAATGGTTTCCTTTTGTAGCAAAAAAAAAATCTCATTTGATGAAAAGTGAGAACTACCCTTATATTGATGGTATAAAAATAAGTATTTAGAAATAAAGTATAGGAATTATTTAATGTATTAGTTATACTGGCTTAAGAATATGGTAGCAGTACATTCTACTCTAAGATCCATGACTGGTTTGACAATTCCAGGTGTGATTTATTTCCCATTGAGTAGGTTTTAAACCAATTAGATGTCTATTGATTGACACCAAGACATAAATGCCACTAATGTACCTTTAGGGATATTTCCCATGTTGGTCATTATTGAGGTTCACAGTTATCATAGCTGGATATGAAATATTGATTGTTTTTCTCATTTAACATCTTCCATAGCTAGTCTTCAGGGAAAAGACTCTCAGGTCAGCTTCAGTATTAAATTCCCTGAGTCCTGTGTTAGAAGTGCATGGTGGCTCAGGCAATAGGGACTTACCTTCAACTTCTGGAATACAACAGGGAAAGCCTACATTGTTAAAATCCACTCAAAATGATTCATTTCTTTTATAGCATTTGTTTCATTCTTCCTCTAATGAATATATGTCTCGTAGAAAAAAAGTCACTATTGTAGTTGATAGTATAATGGAATACTTTATGCGGCCAACACCAAAAAGAAAATTAAATGATATATACTATAGGTTTTTAGTCTAGAAGGACAACAAGAGTAATGTAGGATCTAGTAAGAGCTTTCTTTGATATATCATACTAGAAAGAAATGCATGTTTGTCTTCTGTCTGTTGTTTTTCTTTCTCATTGTAAATCTACCAAGATTTAATGTTATATTTGATTCCTTCTAGCCTAATCTAAGTAGTTCCCAAACAGCCTCACTTCTAAACACCAAATCAGAATAAGTTTCCACCCTATTTATACTACTAATATAATAATATATGACTTTGAACTTTAAATTATTAAGTGAAATTGGAGAGATAAACCATAGAAACTGACTGTAGATAGATACATGATAAATACATGCATACAGATACAATACAAACCAACAGAAATAAATAGGCCACAATTATGAGAGTTATATGGCTTAGCCTACATTCCCAATATCCAGAGAAAGAACCATTTGTTAAACTGAAAGGGGGAGATGTTGGGAGGAAAAAAGATATACCTTAAACTTAAAAAAAAAAAAAAGGGAAAAGGATGGGGGATTGAGGGGGAAGAGGGTGGAAGGGTGGAACTGGAGGGGGGAGTAGGGAGGAGATTGTGATTGAGATGTAACTTGAAGAAATAAAAAAAAAATTTCTGTAACAGGCTTCAAGGTCAGAACTCTTCTTGTCCCTTTGTAGTTTAGGTAAGCTCTTTGCTCTTCCCTGTTGTCTTAGATTGGGTTATTATTCCTATGATGATACCCTATGACCAAAAGAAACTTGGAGAGAAAATGGTTTATTTTGATCACAATTCCATATAATAGTTCATCATCAAAAGTCATGAGAGCAGTAATTTGGAAGCAGAAGCTAATATAGAGGTCATGGAGGGTGCTGCTTGCTGGCTGGTTCCTCCTAGTTTGCTCACCTGCTTTCTTTTTTAATTAATTTATTTTTTTCAAGTTACATCTCAGTCAAAGTCCCCTTTCTCCTCCCCTCCAGGTTCTACCCTCCCTAGCTCTCTCATCCCTGTCTCTGTCCTCTCGTTCTCCTTGGATGAGGGGAGTCACTACATATCAAAACCCCTCAGCTCATCAGACACATTAGGGGTAAGAGTTTCCTCTTGTACTGGGGCCTGATATGGCTGCCCATACCCAGGTAGGGTAAGGTGTTCCACTAACAAGCAATAGGGTCCATGACTCACTGCTGTGTAGAGTTTTTCATTGGATAGTTATGCTAGGTTCCTGTCTCTTTGGATTTGTGGATTGTGGTATGGTTGTCGTGTGATATATGGTTAATATCCACTTATAAGAGAGTACATACCATGTATATCTTTCTGGGTCTGAGTTAGCTCACTTAGGATGAGCTTTTCTAACTCCATCCATTTGGTTGCAAATTGCGTGATTTCCTTGTTTCTGATAGCTGAGTACTATTCCATTGTTTAAATGTACCACAGTTTTTTATCCATACTTTGGTTGAAGAACATCTGGGTTGTTTCCAGTTTCTGTGATTACAAATAGGACTGATATGAACATTGCTGAGGTGAAAACAAATATATGCATACATACACACATGCATATCACCTACATACATAACATACACACATACATGAATACATGTATACATAGATTTTTAGATCAACAATAAAAATATTATATTTATATATGAGGGATACACAATATATAATTAGATGATAGATAGATAGATAGATAGATAGATAGATAGATAGATAGATAGATGATAGATGATGGATGAGAAACAGATGATAAAACATAGATACATAGATAGATGATACATATATATGCATCATACATACACAGACAGACAGAAAGACAGAAAATACAGACAGATAGATGTTTTTTGATTGTTTTATTGTATATGGTACTATTTTGTAAATAGAGCAGGTCTTAAGCTCACTGTACTTCTGCCTCAGCCTCCCAGGTGCTAGAATCCAAACATGCAACAGGATACTACATGTTTTCAATATAAAACTAATTGATATTTATTTATTGTATGGTTCTTGACATCTAGGTTTTACTTTGGCTTTTACTTCTCAAAAATTATATCTTTGTCTATTTTGCAAAATTGAGTAAATCACTTATCATCTGAAGATTTACTTTCCATTCAGAATGCTTTCCCACTTGTTATTAAAGCTAGCCCTACAACAGTTTCCTTCAAATTGACAGTTTGCTATTTTCCATGGTTCTTGGTTTATTGTGCATTAGTGTATTGTCAATCTTGCTGACAATCCTCACGGCCCAGGTAGTGTGTGTTAATTTTTCAGGGAATATAATGTAAGAAATATGACATGATTTTATACATCTCATAATAATGAATTATTCTAAAGCAAACTTTTCCATTACTTAATAAAATTCTCTATTCTGTTATTTATTATTAATATAAAAAGGTAGCACAGTAAGAATTATTAATTTTCTTATTTTTTGCTCTAGTACAATGTAATTGTAAATTGCTTCAAGCCATTTAAACCATTTTATGAAAGACTTTGTCTCTATTCATTTGTTCTTATTCTTGAATGCAAACCTAGCAGTTTTATGAGTCTCAGTTATGAACTATTTCCAGCTACCTTAATATGATTGTTCAATTATACTGAAATATTTCCCAATTAGCTAATTGCAAATAAAAATAATATCATTTATTCAATAAAAACCCCAGAGGACTATCAGCAAGGAAAGACATCATCAGTCTACAAGAGAAAGTGCATCTGATGACTAATGCATTGTCAGTGTTCTGAGAATTTCCTGTAACTTCAATCAATATTTTTTATTCAATTAAATCATTTAATAACATTTGTGTAACTTTTTCTAATATTCTCTTAACTATATTAATATATATATTAATTATATATTACAAGTACATATTTCTCTCCCTGTCTATCTTAGTTTGAGTGACTATGGCTGTGATGAAACATCATAACAAAAACCAACTTGACAATAAAAGGTATTATTTTGTTTACATACACTCATCACAGTCTATCATCCAAAGAAGTAGGAAAAGGAACTCAAGCAGAAACTTGGATGCTGATGCAGAGGACAGGAAGGGATACTGTTTATCACCTTGCTTCTCATGGCTTATCTGGACTGTTTTTTTTATAGAACCCAACGACTAGCCCATGGATGGCACTACTCATAATGGAGTGGATTCTTCCTTGTTGATTACTAGTTAAGAAATTTTTTTACAGGCATTCCCACAGTCCTCTGTGCTGGCTGCAGTTCTATTCATGCCTCCCTTTGAACTAATTGAATCCCTCAGGGCAAAAGCTGTGCCACGGGGTGGGGTGGGGGAGGTTAGTCCTTGGCTTTTTGCTGCCTTGCTGAGGCCTTCTCTGCTCACCATCTTCTTTTTGCCTCAGGGGGAACTTACTGTATTTTTAAAGCTCCATTTGAGATCAGCTTTTCAGTCCACCAGCATTGGCTCCATCAGATGATACAAGTTGCTTTGCATCTCCTCATCTCTAGCGTGGGAACTCTTGGGCTCTGCCCCCACATCCTTAAATGAGGTCTCTCCTGGCTTCACCTGACTTCAGCCTAATCTGGGCTCTGCCCACTTCATCCTTAAATGAGGTCTCTCCTGGCTTCACCTGACTTCAGCCTAATCTGGGCTCTGCCCACTTCATCCACTATTAGCAGCTAAAAACAATTCCAAGCCATAAATCCTTTTTTTTTTCAGTCCATATGCTGTCATGCCAAGTGCCCACAGATGCCAAACTGATCTTCTAAGAGATCTCCTTTTAAGAAACTGTATCAGATGCCCCTAGATATTCACAAAAGTCAACTCTCACTAAAATGTATTTTTATACTAGACCTGAAAATCTTACATAAGTTTGTATATCATTAATTCCATGTTTGTTATTGCATATGACATAAGGCTCAATTTTTGTGTAATGTTTATTTCACATCAAGTATAATATGCACGAATATTATAATGTAATATATATATAAAACATATGTAAACATTTTGCTAAAATAAACCATTATTCTCAGATGTTTTGTTGACAGAATTTGTTTTCCTTATTTCTCACTAGAAATGTTAAAAAATATATTAGATTAGTATATATGTCTATCCCACAGAAGAACTAACAAGTATAGAAAAACCTCTTTTGAGAGTATTTTTCTAACTAATTTATGGAAAAATCAATAAATCAATAATTCATTGGGAGTGAAAATTACTTCGTTAGAGTAAAATGAATTTGAAAATTTATTTATATAATATTTATGGAAAATATCACTTTTCAGAAGTGTAAAATTGCATAGTGAATTGTGATGTATTCACCATTAATTTGAAATATGTCATTAAATTCTAAGACAAATACCTCTGAAAGTACGATTTGTAAAAAAGCATATTTGAGGTTAAATTGAGCATATTTGAGAAATTAGGATTATTGTCTGCATAAACACAAACTTAATTCATTATAACAATTGATCTTCAAGGAAAGAAATACATAAAATAATATGAATTTCAGTAGAATTTTGTGAGTTAATCTCAAGTATGTCCATGCATTATGAGCCCCAGTTCTGACTATCCAGACATTTCTTGTTTGTATTCACCCAACAATTGAAGGAAACTGGAGTATCAATAGACAATGGTCTCACCTGGTTCTCTGATACTTTCAATGTACTCAATGGTAGAACAAAATATATAACCTCCTGTCTCAAAGGACTGCTGCCTGGCAGACCAAGTATAACTAAGAACTGTATACTGTTCAGTCCAATTGAAATTGAGAAGTGGATGCTACCCTTGAGGAAGCAGACATAGGTTATAGAGGACACAAGGGCCATGGCAAAGTGCTGTGGAAGCTTAGATGTACTTCTTTTAATCTCAGATCTTCCCATAGAACTCCAGAGCCACATAAATATAAAACCTGAAGATCCAATTTTTTGAAGATATTTAGCAAAATATGGGTAGGGACCTGTTTGCTATTGTAAACGCTTGCTAAATTTTATAACTTTATAAATTTTATATTTGTATACTTTATATATTTAAAAGTTCTTTCATTTTACATTCCAATCCCCATCGCCCTCCTTCACCTCCTCCCAATCCCACTCTCCCACCCTCTTCCACCTTAATGCCTCCCACCCAGTATCAACCCACTCTAACACATCAAACTACATCAGGACTAAGAATGCCTCCTCTTTCATTGAGGCAAGATAAGGCAGCTATGCTAGGAAAATGAGCTCCAGAGGGAGGCAACATCTTCTAAGTCAGGGATAAACCCTGTTCCAATTCTTAGGGGATCCCTTTTAGGACCAAGCATCCCATCAGCTTCATATTTGTAATGAGCCTAGGACCAGTCCTTGCAAGCTCTTTGCTTGGTGGCTCAGTCTCTTTGAGCCCCCTTGTGTCCAAGTTAATTGTCTCTGTTGGTCTTCTTGTGGTGCCCTTGATCCCTCCAGCTTCCTCAAACCTCCCCCTAACTTTTCCTCAAGGCTCCCTGAATTTTGCCTAATGCTTGGCTGTGGGTCTGCATCTGTTTCCTTTATCTGCTGGATAAGGCTTCTCGGGTGGTAGTAAGGTTGGATATTTGTCCAGATGCCTCTCTCCATCCACTTCTGACATCTATTTTATCTCCCCTACTTAGAGGGATTCAAGTATCATTCCTTGAGCTTTCCTTGATACTTACTTTCTTTGGGTCTGTGGATTGTAGCATGGTGAACCTGTATGTGTTGGCTAATAATCTGCTTATGAGTGAGTAAGTACCGTGTGTGTCTCTTTGGGTCTGCAATAGCTCTCCCAGGATGATCTTTTCAGGTTCCATCCATTTCCCTGGAAATTTCATGATATCCTTGTTTTTGATAGTAGAGTAGTATTCCATTGTGAACATGTACTACAATTTCTTTATGCATTCCTTGGCTGAAGGACATCTGGGTTGTTTCCTGTTTCTGGCTATTATGAATAAAGCTGTTATGAACATAGTTGAGGAAATGTCCTTGTGATTTGGTGATACATATTTGGGGTATATGCCCAGGAGTGATATGGTTGAGTCTTGAGGTAGAATTCTTCCCAATTTTCTTAGAAGTTGCCAGTATTTTGTTGAGTATTTTGCATCAATATTCATGAGGTAGATTGGCCTGAAATTGTCTTTCTTCCTTGAGTCTTTGTGTGTTTAGGTATTAAGTTCATTATTATTAAGTTCATTAGAAGGATCTTGGTGGTTTCTTTTGTTTCTATTTTGTGGAAGAGTTTAAAGAATATTGATATTACCTCTTCTTTGAATGTCTGGTAGAATTCTATGCTAGAACTATCTGGCCCAAGGCTATATTTGGTTGGTTTTTGATAATTGCTTCTATTTTCTTAGTGTTATAGGACTGTTTAATTTGTTTACTTGTCCCTGATTTAACTTTGGTAGTTGGAATCTATCAAGAAAATTACCCATTTCATTCAAATTCTCCAATTTTGTGGCATATAGGCTTTTGAAGTAAAAACTTATGATTCTTTGGATTTCCTCAATGTCTGTTATGTCCACCTTTTCAATTCTGATTTTGTTAGTTTGGATATTGTCTCAATGCCTTTTAGATAGTTTGGCTAAGGATATATCTATATGCTGAGTTTTTCAAAGAACCACTTCTTTTATTTATTTAAATTGAGGAGATAAAAGCCATCTATCCACTTTACCATGCAATGATTTTTTATCCTATTTGAGAAAGCAGGTGAAAGGCATCCATCCACCTTATAAATGCATTCAAAGCATGCTCTCCATCCATACCAGGTGAGAGAATGGAATATCATGAGCATAACATACTCTTACCATGTGAAAATTTTTATTTCTCAACTAATAGGAGGTTCTCCCTGGTCAAATATAATCTTTATAAGTTTTGTTGGTAACCACATTTTTTCATTTCCTTTAGACACATATAGATATCTACATCCCCATCTTAAAACTTTTGCAGGTTTCCATTCTAATGTCAAAATATTCTTATAATATATTGGCTGATTTAGTTCCTCAATTTTTCTATAACCCAGTGTCTCTCTCTGCAGTAGTACATTTTTCACCAACATTCAAAAAATGCAATCTTAGTAAAGAATTATTTAACCTGTTCCTGGGATTCTTTACGTTCACCTGTTAGTTTTTGTTTTCTTGCATTTCTTTAAAGGATTTATTCATTTTGTTCATCTGTTTAATTGAATTTTCCTTTATTTATTTAAGAGATTTATTCATTTCCAATTTTAAGGCTTCTATCATCATTATAGGGCTTGATATAAGGTCATATTCTTGCGTGTCTGTTTTGTTTGGATAACCAGGGCTTGCTCTAGTAGGATAGTTCTGCTCTGAAGGTGCTATATTGCACTGGCTCTTGTTGATTGTGTTTGTGCACTGGCCTTCAGCCATCTGCTCATGCTTGGCTGATCTTGGCTATTCTTTGTGTAGCAGGCATGTTTGTTCCTGTGGTGCAAACCTGAGTGTTCCTGGTGCTACAGGAATGAAGTAGGCCAATGGAGCTGCATCTGAACAACAAAGCTCAGAGGGAAAGCGTCAAGCTCAGGTCATCTGGAGGTGCTCCTGGAGACTCTGAAATTTACTGGTGCTGTAGATCTGGATATTGCTGATGTAGCAGGCCTAGTGTCAACCTGGATATTCCTGCTGCAGCTATTCTTGTGGCAGTTGGTGGAGCAGTGGTCCCACAATTAAGGTGGAGTTTCCTACTGTAGCAGACCTGTTCCTGTTGTATCCTGACTAGTGCCCTCTAGATATTCCAGAAGTTACAAGTCTATTGACCCCAAATGGGGTTGGTCTAGAAGATGAGGCTGGATGCTGCTGGTGTTTTGGGCCTATGTATTCCTGATTTTGTAGGCCTGGGGACCCAAGGTGGCACAGGTCTGGAAGATGGAACTAGGTATTCCTGAAGTTGCAGGCCTGGTGACCCCAGGTGGAGTCAGTTTGAATGCTGGCGATAGATACTCCTGAAATTGCAGGTCTAGGAATCCCAGGTGGCACAGATCCAGAAGCTGGAGCTCAGGGCAGCTGGGAGTGTTCCAGAGTACTGGGTGGAGCAGGGATTTGTGGGGGGAAGGGAGTGGGGAAATCTAATCTGGGTGTTGAAGGCCTGAAGACTCTAGGTTTGGAAGGGTCAGGACAATGGAGCTGAATGCTCATGGTGATTAAGGCCTTGTAACTGGCAGGGCAAGGTTGGTGCAGTGGAGCACAGGGCATAACTCTCAGATCAGGTGGGCTGGGTATGTCCCAGAGTTCTGGGTGCTACAGGGAATGGTGGAGGCAGGGAATGTTGGGGGCAGGGAAGAGAAGAAATCCAACCTGATGATCCTGAAGATGCAGGTCCAGGGAACCCCGAGGTGGTGCTGGTTCTGAAGATAGAGCTTGGAGGGACTGCCCTCAGTTCAGAGCAGCTAAGAGTGTCCCAGAGCACTAGGTGGAGCAGGGATTTGTTGGGGGAAGGGACAGAGGAGATCTAACATGGATGTTGAGTTGAAGGCCTGGAGACCCGAAGTGTGGCAGGCCTGGTGAGGAAAATGGATCTGGATTCTCGTGGTGATTAAGGCCTTGTAACTCTGGCAGGGCAACTTTGGAACAGGGAAGGTCTGGTCACAGCTCTCAGCTCATGCCTTGTAACTGTCAGGGCAAGGTTGTGCAGGGAATGTTGAAGGCAGGGAAGAGTAGAAATCCAATCTGGATGATCCTGAGGATGCAGATCCAGGGAACCCCCAGGTGGCACAGGTCCTGAAGATCTATTTTGTATATTTTAAATCTTCATATGTACTTTGACCTCAAGAACTCCAACTTTAGTCATGAGCTTTATGATAATGGATGTCTACACTGCATGTAAAGGAAGAGGGGAATGTTGAGAGGGTCTGAGGATGCACTTCAGTGGTATAGTGATTGCCTCACACACTCAAACTCTGAGTTCAGCACCCAGAATCACTATAAAGAAAGAAAAAAGAAGGAAAGGAAAAAAATGTTGAGAATAAACCATGTTAGTTAAGAATGGAGTCATATCACTTAATTTTCAAATATTATATTTTTAGTTTATTTCACCACTCCATGTGAGCTGAGCTCACAAAGCCTAATACAATCATATGAATGGACAGGCTTACTAATTTTTCTTTCTACTGAGGATGGGTGAGAGTCAAAACAGTCCTCATTTTTAAAATCTTCCATCACAACATAATGTATCATATGCATAGCACAACGGCTAAAATTTTCAGATCCCAGTATACATGAGTCTTCATATTCTTTATGATTCTAATTTTCTTGAGTCAAATGCTAAATATCACTGAGAAAAATCACTTTACATAAACTTATAGAAAGAAAATAGAAGACCCACAAAATGTGCTATTAAAAATATGGGATCCTAAGAGGTAATATATTTTATTTTTAAAGAAATGTTGATGAAGTAATATATTTGATTAACATAAAACTGGATTATGCTATAAGCACTTGCAGTTTCCAGGCACACACAGTAGTAGAATGCTGATGATAGTGGATTATATATGATTATATTTGCATGCACATTGTCTTAGCACCAATTTCATGTGTGATTGATTTTCAAAGTGCAGTGAACAGAATACATTTTCAAGGTTCATTTATTCAAGATGAGTTTCAAGTCACATAAAATATAAGTAATTTTGTATGAATTATAAAGACAAAACATTCTCTAAAATACAATTGTCCACATGGATTCCTAAGGTAGAGTTTCTTCATTAATGACACAAAGACTCTATTCTTCCATGGGCAAATATGCACAACAAACATTCCAGTGTATATAATTAGCCCATTTCATATACATATAATCAACATTTTCCCATGAACTTTTCTACAATGACTAAATACATTAAGCCTTCTTAAATTTTTTAATTCATTCATTCATTCCCTTATACATATAAACATTCATTTATTCATTAAATGTTACTTGAAAACCTATTGCAAATGTGCGTGTGCTTGACACTGATTACTACATGAGGAAGTATGTTAAGAAAACTGATGAAGCTAGATATAATACTGGATTTAACATAATTTGTTCCAATGCGGTAGAAGGAAGTCCCTCCTTAAGTGATTCTATTAAAAATATCAAGGTAACTATGTTATGTCTTCAACATGGACTACAGGATTTCTCTCAAGATTTCTCACATTTCCATCTTTTACTTTCCGCTACCCCAACATTTCCCCCTCCAAACTTTTGGTCCTCTTATGCTTTTATCTTTTATCTTTATTTTTTTTATAACCCATTGAGTCTAATTAGTACATGCTTTATGTGTTTAGTGTGAGATGATCTATTGGAGCATACACAATCTATCAGTAGCTAACCACCCCCCCCACAACATACAAGAATCTCTCTCTCAGCAGGTATAGACTACCAATAGTTTGTCAGTTAGGAGTGGGGCCTGGTGAGCTCCTTCTCCTTTAATGCTGGAATTTTGACTAACTAGACTTTATGCAGATTTGATTCAGTCCTTTGAAATGAAAGTCTCTCTAATCTGGAGCTACCAATCTATTTGAAGCCACACTCTCACATAGAGATCATAGTTGGGGTCTCCAATTGATAGATGGCTAGTCATTGACTCTTTCCATCCAAGTCATTGAACATTTGTATAAAATCTGTAGTTAATTTCAGTTCCCAGAAATTCACATAATTCCTCCTTTTTCAAGTGGATAAATCATTGTTACCTCAAATGCCATAGCCTTTATACATGCATATAATTCATCTTTCATAATTGTATGTGCATTCACATTTCTGTGTTTGTATGTATAAGAAAAGGTTTGTGCAATCATGTATGAGTACAGGTGTGCATGTGCCTATGGAAAAGACAGGACCATCTCAGAATTCCATACATTCTTGTGAACTTTGGGATATTTTTCCTGTCCCTGCCTGCAGTGTCACTGTAAGAATGAAAGTCATCATTTCAGATGCAAAGTAATACCACCAGATTTAATAGCATTTTGGTGCTTGATCTCATGTTATGCAGCAAACTCTACACCTTCTGAACCATCTCCCTAGCCAGTGTATGAATTCTTCACCCAGAGAATTTCTGATCACAGTTAGTAATTTTACATATCACTTTGTTTATGGTAAATTTGAGAATTAAATAATGACATAGAAAATGGGAATAAAATAATATATTATATTATTATTATTATTATTAAACAGTACATTGTCAGCCTTAGAAGTAATATTCTTATGGTTTCCCTTACATTCAGAATTCTGGCAACCACATTAAAGTTTATACAATATTACACAATGTCTAAAACAGCAATAAAATTGGCAAAATAGAAAACTTTTAATAAGCAATGTACAGTTCTAAAATTGATTATTTTAATTAATAACATCATAATTTTTCTTTGAAGATTATTTTTTGTATTTTTATATTTATTTTTAAAGATAAGTGAAGTGAATGGAACGCAAATGCATTTTTATGATGTTCACAATTTTCTTTTATATAAACTATAAACAACCTCTTTTTTAAGAGAAAGACATTTTTTTTCTAAGAGTTGACTTCCAATATTAATGATGGTGTTATTTGTTACACAGTTTTGGTGCGAAAATCCTGATTCATAAGAACAGTCACTGCTAAAATGGGAACCTGCATTTTCTCAGCATGATCCTTGTGCCTGAAACTCTTCAGGATAACATGTTATTTTGTTAAGTCATTCCTCTCCTAGACAGTTAAACCATGACTGCCTCATACAGCTTGCCTGAGAAACATAAGCATTTGAGTAATTTCTATTGTATGGACTTCTATCTTAGCTAGAGTGTAGAGAGCTGCGATGTGCCGCGCCCTAAAGATGGCGCTGGTTTCCGCCTTCCACCAGCCCGACAGTGAGCGCTCTCTATGATAATAAGTTCATATTTGGCATAGACCGCTGATCTGGTTTGCTTCCACATACGTGGGCCTCTAAGATAGCACCACTTGGCTTTACTTGACTGGCTGTTCATTTTAGTATTTAGCCTGTGGGTTGGGTCTGCCCGGGCATTCGGAATTCGGAATTCAGAACACTGTTTTCAAGGGACCTGAATAAACTGCTGGAGAAGAGCTTTTGTGAGTTGCGTCATCCTTGCTGGACAAGGGGGGACGCGACACTAGAGGAACAGGCTAGAGAGTACTTAGTTTGTGCTTGATGGAGCATGAGCTAGGGAACAACATGGATTCTTATTGCAGAGAACTTAACAAGGAGCCTGAGCAGGAAAATGACATGTATCTTTACTCCACGTTTTATTTCCTAAAGACAATTCCTGGGAAATGGTGAACAGATCTAATGTTATTAATGCTCATTCAATATAAATGAACAATTGTGCCTACTGAATTGCTTTTAGAGTTCTAAACATAAAATGACAAAATAAAGATTGGAATAAAACATGGAAGAATTATTCTTAAATAAACACCCAAGTATCCCTGACCTGAAGCAACTGGGGATAAAACTAGACAACAATGATAATAGTAAAAACAATTGTATTTCAAAGAACAATGAGAGCATGAGACACCTTAAAATGCCACCTGATGGCCCAGGACATGCCACAGGCTTTCTGATCGCCACATTTACGGGTTATTTATTATGTCGATTGCCATGTTGTGTTCAATGACACTTTTTTCTTTTATTGACATTTTTACCAAAATATGTTTTCCATTGTTTGAGATAAGTATTTGAGTAGGGAATATAACATACTTTTCAAAAAAAGTGAAAATCAAAATTGTACCTATCCGCAATCATAGCTCCACTGTTTATTGTGTCTCCCTTATCTTCTTCAGACACATCATAAACAATTAAATAATTCTGCTGTTGTTTGCCAATGTCAAGATTGAAGATACCAAAGACCTGTTTGCATAGATGTAAATGATTTGTTAAAATTATAAACCACTGTGTGGCAATCATTGCATTACCCTTCGTATCATAGAAAAATTCTTAGTGGCACAATGAATGGCATATGTAAAGTTTAAGAAGATATCATAACTAGAATTCTTCAATATCAAACAAAACTCTTTTTTTTAATAATTTATTTTTTATTTCTTCAAGTTACATCTCAATCACAATCCCCTCCCTACTCCCCCTCCAGTCCCACCCTTCCACCCTCCTCCCCCTCAGACCCACCATCCTCTTCCCTTCTTTTTTTTTTTTTTTTAGTTTAAGGTATTTATTTTTCCCCCCAACAGCTCTCCCTTTCAGTCCAAATAATGGTTCTTTTTCTTATAACTATAAATACAATACAAAACAACAGAAATAAATAGGCCACGATTATAAGAGTTATATGGCTTAGCATACATTCCCAATGTCCAGTCCATATGTATTTGGCACCTGACTTTAACATTCTACTATCTAACCATCTCCATGACTTTAAAGTTCTATATCTAACTCAGCTTTCATACTAACTTGCCTCATAATTTTAAAAATATCTTCTTAGATCCAGAACACCCTCTTCATTCCTAAACAACTCAAAATTTAACTATGACACTCTAGCTATCTATTCTTCAACCACCTCAGAGACCTGAGAGGGATAAATATATCTGATTATATAGGAAGTGCAGGGCCTGCAGCTTCCAAAACTAAAAAATGACATACCAGTGGCTGCCTGGACAGTTCCCATAAACCGTTTAGGATAATTAAGAAACGGAAACTAATAGTCATGAAAACGTGTCATTTTGTGAGTTACTATGACAGTCTATCACAGTTATTTTCTAAGCTACTCAGAAATCAAGTTGCTAAGAGACAAGCAATATTTGCTTATGTAAATATAAGAGATAGATATGGCATCTTCAAAAACCTCAAGAGATCTGCAGAATATGGCATTCAAAGATGTTTTCTCAACTTAAGATTTTTTGATATCGAGACATGTCAGCTCCTGACAGCAGCCCCTATATTACTCCAAGTAGAAGATGAGCATCGAAGAATCTCCAGTGGGAGAGGATTAAATTGGTGGTAAGCCATTCTCTTGGCAAGAAAAACCACTTGCTTCAACTGTAGATAGACTTCTGTCCAAAAAGGACAAAACTTGGAAGCAGGTATGTCGACAGCCTAGCTCTGCCAAGACAGGGTAGGTAAGTCCTTCATAATTCCTGCTCTACAACCAATGTCTGTCAGAGAAATGGGGCCAAATGGCTGAAGATTGATGCTGTAATGTATGGAGAGAAAAAGTGGTTATAGACTTTTGAGGAAACTGCTATTGAAGAAGTCTGCAAGGCTGGATCATCTGGGCCACTCGTCTTCTTTGGTGTCTGATCTATTTTCTGCTGAGGTTTCCATTGTCCAGTTGTCCCTGGATTCCTTGAATGGATGCTTTAAATCTCCTGGAAAGATAAGAACAGAGCCCTGCCCTAATCCTAACTCTGGGACAATTACCTTTTTTTTGGGGGGGGGTCAGGTAATATTTTTCCTGGAGCAAATTTGGTTTTTTGACAATATATAAAGTATTACCTTTCAATCCGGATTAAAGAAGAAATTATTTTGATATTTTGGAGCTAAACAAACCTTTAGTGTATATATTTTGAGATCTCAAAGGACAATTTGTTTGAATTGCAGCCTGCCTTTTGTAAGTAGCTTTTAAACTTAAATCTTTCCAAATCCTATGTGCCTGTCTCTGCATTCTAAATTTTGGGATCAAAGACATGTGGTTTCCAACTGATGGGATTAAAGATGTGCTCCTCCACTCCTGGATCAAAGTTTTTCTCTGTTTAGAGCTTGTTTTGTATCAGGTGGCCTTGAGCTCTGAGATCTGCCTGTTTCTGTCTCTAGTGTGTTGGGATTAAGGGTGTATTCTTCCCCAATGATGTGACTAAGGGTGTGCACCATCACCACCCTGTTTCTTGTAACTCTAGAATTTATAAGACAACTAACTCGGTTATTTGATAGATAATAGAAAATTTTGTTATTTAGGGGGAAAGACTACAAGCTGTTAAATGGTCTTGTTAAATGGGTTTTGGAGGTTAGACCCAGGGACTTCTCTCTTTTGCTTTTCTGTATCCTCCTTTCTCTCCTATATAGGAGTGAACAGACTTGAGAAAAATGGGACATAGACATAGTATAGGAAAGAACAAGAAAAAAGGACAGATTATTGAATATAGCCTTATACCTTTGTATACTGATACAAAATTAATATTATATTTGGCTAAATTGGTATTGATCATTGTATATTAATGCAAAATTAAGATTGTATAGGGCTACATCGGTATTGATCTTTGTATATTGATACAAAATTAAGATTATATTTGGCCACAATGGTATTGACCCT